>SNQJ01S0236453.1:0-13822 GCA_010110895.2 Picea sitchensis
GATTCATGGATCCTGTAATTTCCACAAATACCCAAAAGAAACCTACTCTAATACCAATATGATCTGTAAACTACTATGTATATTCCACTGGAATAATTTGTCCCAACATATCTAATAAAATACTTAAATCTTTACTATGAAGGTTAATTTCCTTTAGATCTCAGATACTTTATTTAGTATTTTTTTTGCTTAAAATGTATAAAATAGTTGAAATACACAACATAGAGAACATAAATACATAATCAACACCATCCACAAATAAACACAAGATATGACCCGAGAAACCTAATATAGGAGAAAACCTAGCTAGAAGGTGAGGTTGCTCTGCTCTCTTTTCTTCAATTGCAAGTACAAAGAAATATACACTCTTTGTGGAGTTGTCTTTGACACTGTAACCTGTATGGTTGCTACATAATTTATCCTCCTTTGTTATGCTCACAAAATACCACTCTCAAATGTTTTTCTTAGTTATGGAACATGATACAATCCAAAAGAATGGAACCCCTTCTTCTCCTAGCGGCCTGATATTTAACATAGCCCGATATTCGTCTAGGGTTAGGGAATTGACTTCCTCAACCCTCAATTAGTGATCGAGTTTGGACCTTCCTGAATGTTCTAAAAAATACACTACGTGGCTAGCCCCACACATTTAAGTAATGGGGATGACGTGGCATCCACTTCCACCATGGTGATCAATACGGTAGGTAAACTTGCGGGAGGCATAAATTTCACATACGAACCCTGATTGAGGCAATTCTTGCATCGTTGGAAAGGTCTAAGTGTGTAGAATATTAAGGTTTGGACCATAAAAAATGTAGTTTGGGACCCAAATTTTCAAATTGGGACCAACCACTAAAATGGCTCTGCAAGTTGATTCCTCCATTTTTTTTCACCCATAAAACATCAAGATAGATGACAAATAATATAATAATCTAATCTGATCCAAAATCCTAATGACTTATTTTTAAATGTTTTGTTTTTCTTAGCTTGTCAGACTGTATTTTGAAATATAATATCCATGGACTTTTGATATATATTAAATAAGCACTGAAGTGCCAAAGAACGATAACTTTTTACCCTTGGAATAAAAGTTATGATTTTTTTTTCATGGAAAAAAATATTTAAGTTATATTTTTTTTTATTGAAAAAAATATTAATTATAATATATGTGGTAATCAATTTCTATATTTATATAATAAAAACTAACCCTACACTGTTAAAAAAAATAAAAATAAGAATGAAGATTATAAGAGATTCAAACTCTAAGATAATTCAAAATTATAATAAATATATTTTCAATCATAATGATAATAAATTTACGATAAAACCACTATCTTAAAAATCTAAATATATTTTGAATATACACTCTAAACCTAAATTCTAATCCATAATTACTCAATCATATTAAATCGTATTTATTTTTTATGCATATAATTATTCTTCTATCTTATTAAAAAGATAGAACGGACATGGAACAATAATTTGTAATAGTGGACAAAGAAAACTTTGTAAACAATTTAATACTCATCTTTACGAAGTTTTTTATAAGGTTTATGTTACTAATCATCTTTTATCATTCAATAACTAAATAAATATAAATAAATAAATAAATATATATATATATGTGGATGAATGATGATTAAATATTTATTTATATATATAAATCATCTCGTAACATGTTAAAAGACGTGAAAGTAACCAACTTTGAAATTTGTGAACTTCAATACATAAACATTGGGATATATGATGCAGATTTAACATATTCATGACTAGAAAGTGAAACAAAAAAGTAATCATATTATCAGTGCTAGCCAAATATCGTTGTGCAAAGTTGCCCTCTTCCATTTGATTATGCTTTCTTCCATCTCTCGAATGATTATTTCACACATGACAAATTGTTTTTATTTTAGCAAGGAAAGCACATTATGATTAATTTCATGGAGCTTGGCTTATAATTTTCCACTTACACTTATTTCATACATGACAAATTGTTTTTATTTTAGCCAAGGAAAACAGATTATGATTAATTTTATGGAGCTTGGCTTATAATTTTCTACTTGCTTATGTTAATTTCATGGAGCTTGGCTTATAATTTTCTACTTACACTTGATGTGTTGCATGATATCTCGTGGATGATTCATAATAATGGTGAGAATATCATTTGAAGATAGGGTTCTCGTGGATGTTGATGTTAAGGTATTTGTCGAATGTTGACTAAGGAGTTGTTGACTAAGGAGTGTAATTGTATTTGGAAGACATTGCTTGGATGTGTGAGGAGATTGGTAACATATAATTACTTATTGTGGATTGTGTCTATGTTGAAAGTCTGAAACTTCCACTGTCAAGAGGCAATTGATCAAGTTGGTTGGACATGGTTATTAGGCAATTAAAGTATTAAAACTCAAGGATAGCTTGATGTTACGAGGAAAATCTCTCTATGGTATGGGGTAAACCACAACAGACAGAATTAAACGTAGAAATCAACTCTAATCCCAAGTATGCTATATAAATGAAATGCTAACAAGACAAGGCCAAGAGCCTACCTCATCCGAACGTTCGATGAAGACCACTATTGAACACACAACTCGAAGCTTTATACCTGCAACTTGTCCTCAACAACCAAGATATGCAAGAATATGGTGATAATATATAATGTTAGCATATAGATTAGCATAATCCATTAACATACATGACAAATATGCCCATGGAATAATAATTCAAATATTTGCAAGATATCAACTGGACGAGAAAAGAGTATTTGTATTAAAAATAATCAACATAAGTATATAGGTGACAAACTTTTGTAACGACGGATATCAAAACCGAGAAATTAAGTCCCTCCAGTTGGGCCTCCACCACTTCAATCCTCCACCAAAAGCAAGCTCATATAAAGGAGACAATGAGGTTTTCCATTACAAAGAAGGAAGAGCTTGGAAGGTACGATAGGTTTCCCTAGTGGGTTGGTGGTTCGGTGTTCCGATGGTTGGGTCACAGGGCAAAAAATGTTCGAGAGGTTTTCCGGTGGGCTAGTGCTCCAGTGTTCCAGTGGTCGGTTAGAAGAGCAGAGAAGGAGACACGAGTTCCTGGTTCTGGTTGTCTGGTGTCCCGATTAACATAATTGTTATTTTTTCGTCATGAGAAGTCCGTCAACTGGACTAGTGTCAGATAAAAAGTAAGGAGAAAATTTCTTCGGTGGCTAGTTATCAAACATGTTAATTGATAGAGTTTCAAAGACATAGAGTATTCTCGATTTAGATAATTTTTTAGAGGATCAATGAAATCCATTTGACGAAGATTTCGAGAATGAAGCAATTAAAGGACATAGAGGGAAATATCGAAATAATTTAAAGCTAGAATCTGGTTGCACCATTTTTGGAAAAAATCGCTACCTGGAAGCAATATTACAAGAAAAAGGTATTGATTGGTAACGCTTGATTTTTAATTTCTACCGGTTTGAATTCAATCTATTACATATTGTTAGTAAATTTTGTTTTTACCTTGCAACACATGAAAATTGTGAGATTTCTTTATGTATATTTAAATTATAATTAAAATTTTATTATTTATAAATTTTGTTTTCTTTATGTATATCTAAATTATTTTTTTAATTTTATTATTTATAAATTTTGTTGGTTAATAATTTGTTAGATTATTTTTTTTATCATTATTTATATTTTAGTGAAAATTATGTAATTAAAATGATAATTTTTCTTATTTATAAGATATCTTTATAAAAAATGCATTCCTTGTTAAATAGATTTTTGTAATATCATTTGATATAAATTAAAAAAATAAAATAAATTAAGAATTAGTAACCTAATTTATATTTATATATTTTAATTAAAAAAGAAACTAAATAATACCTTTTAATAGATTGAAATTATCTAAAATAATAAAATAATATAGTTGTATAAACAAAATTAATTAAGAATTAGTAACCTAATTTATACTTATATATTTTGATCACAAAAGGACTAAATAATACCTCTTAGATTAAAATTATCTGTATGGGAGACAATGATTATCATCTTTATTTTTTGGGCGAATTATTTGCTTTGGATGTTATTGTAACCTCAAGATACATAATAAGCAATATGTACACTTGGACATTAATACAATTGCAATTAAGAATAATGAAATGAACTAAAATATATTCAATTGGATGTTAATGAGGTTATGATTAACATTATAGGACATAATTTACAACATTAGCGAGGTTATAATAGTTGATGTCGATTATGATATTATAATTGTCTCAAATGTGTATGTTCAATTCATCACAACAATAAATGTTTTCAGGGTTGAAAAATTCGTCACAAATATCATCATTTATAGGGACACAATAATGGCATTGCACATGTTTCTATGTTTTACGGGGGAAAATAAAAAAATGTCATTTTACCACCCAAAGTACAACAAAAATGCGAAAAAATAACAAACAAACGACAACTTAAAAAATGAATTGTTTTGTTAACAACTTTGGCGACAAATCCTCTAAAATATAATAATATCTCTTAAATGTAAATTCATACATGTTTTAGATGTATTACAATTAATTGACAATAGTGAAATATGGAAGGATGTGAAGAAACTTTAAAGCTTATGACTTGTTTATAAAAATACTATCTCATAAACACTCAACTTTATATAACTAGCATACTCCCTAAGTAGTCGAATGGGAATGCCGAAGTAATTTGAGGGAAGTTTTCATATTAATGTTGTTAATTGGAATCATAAATACACTACAATTAAAATGCTATGAGAATTCATGAGATTCAAGATGTATTGAAGATTTGCATTTGATTGTCAAGCAATTTCTGATCAAGTCGTAAGTCAAGTGAGTTTTTTGTGATTATTTGCTATATTTCCCTAAGAGGAATATATAAATTGATCCAAACACAGGGTTTAATTCATTAGAAGACCACTTTGATGGGCTCCTAGATTCATTTTTGTTACTTGTATTCAACAAATTTGGTGATATCAAGGCCTTAAGATGATGTTGTACGGTATCAAAGAGGTTCGTTATCAATGGCAAGAGTTAATGGGTTAGCAGGGTCATAAAGAAATCGACCAGAGGAGCGGGTGAGGGAGAAAATTAAGGGCGATTGGAGACAGACTAAAGGAAGTAAGGTCAGTCCGTTTTGGCAACACCTTGAGTTGAGTTTGAGTTTGAAACACAACAGAGTAGAGGAGGAGTGATGGTGGAACGATGCCGTCAGGGGTGGGGCTGTATTGGATCTTGTATGTGGTGGGAGCGACCTTCTCCACCACTATTCTAGCTTTAGATATACCCAAGATAGATGCTATTGGTTTGGATCAGGTTGGTAACAAAAAACAATTCATCATATGTATAATTACAGCGTTTAAAACTTGTCGTGGTTACGTTGTTAATAAAAATCAATTTCGACTTTATGTTGACTCAAACTTTACCACTTTCTGCTTCAAACCTGTCATTTTTATCGATGAAATGTTTTTGGAACTCACCCTGCCTCATGATATACGAATGGGAGGATTTACCACCAACAAGGCTCAATATCATTGGAAACTGGACAATACTTAGCTAATGTGATTTCATCCTCTAGCTTAGCACCTAACCCAAATTCAAAGACGTTTTTTTTGTGGGCCTTGTGACCTCCATGACAACGCTAATGTATGAATGTATGGATTGTTTGGTAGATAGTGTGGTTGAAGTGGTTGAAGGTGGAGGGTATTTGGGTTTTTCTTCAACCATCTTCTCGCTGCACCTCTAGAATAACAAACCCATATTGTTCTTCTGAGCTCAGAAATATGTGGATGGGACAAAATGAGACAGTGGTTTACCTCAAGTACAAATAAGCTTAGATAACATATTATCCCAAAACCAAAAAGTAGCAAAGATTCGAAAATCATGGAACATTCCAAAAAAAGAGATCTCATCCAAATTACCCTGGATTAGGTGGATATCGATGGATTCTACTTCACAGGGAATTGTTTGACCATTTAAAAAAAATCTTGTATGACTTAGGTCTTTAGTTGTTGAAAGACAATTATAATAATTGGTCCATTGCAAACACAATTCAAAATACTGTGCAATTTGACATCTACAAATGTTTATGTCTCTGTTTATGTTTTTAAAAGGTTGAATAGAATTCAATCTTGCACCATATTCATTTTTTGAACAAGGAACTTATTTCATACCAGGAATTTCATAGAAACTTCCACTAAAAGCGATGATCGTACACAGACAATTATCAAGTCTTTATGAAACCTAAATCAATCGGACCTAAATCTGTACTATATAAATTTTACAATAGGTTTGGTTTAGGAGGAAAAGCACACTGAGAATGCTCAGACCCTCTTCCATATAGTTCGAAGATCATAATACAAATGGAGATTATATTTAACATCTATCATAAAACCATATTTGACCTCTATATCTAGGCGACAATATAACCTCTGGTCAAGGAAATACACAAGATTTACTCTGGTTTCTTCTAAAAACACATTTCGATCCATGAGATTAAATTTCCATTGCCTTAGAAAGGTTAATGCGGGATGACAAATTCGACTTTGAAGTGTTCATGTAGGAAGATAATTTCAAGGTATTAATTAGGAATGTTTTTGCAGCCCAACCTAGAAGAGGCATTAAAAAAGAAATTGGATTCCAACACTAAAAAATAAATAGGATCATTGAATTCCAATGTCTACTTGTTTGTCTACGACGTAAATATAAATTCATAATTTATTTAAAAAAATACAAGATTCAAGGTTCAAATTCATGGCTATGTATTATTAAGATAAATTTGTCATTATTCTACTAAAAGTTGTATATAGATTATCTAACCAAAATTCAACTTCATTCACTTTGGTGTGGACATGGGTCCTCAAATTGGCTTGCACAACAATCTAAAACATTGAAAAAACTCTTCATTCTTAATTCACACCCTCGAAATGAATGGACACATAATTTTTTTCTAATTGAGTTAAGACAAATATCGACATTCCTACTAATACAAGTGTTTGTTATTTTTTTAGGTTTTGGGTAGATAGAGAGACTGACAAAACCTATGAGGCATACAAAAACTAATGATGGGAAACTTCAATCAAGCAAAAATTATGATATTGATTCCCATCATATTGATATTGGCATGGATGCGCATAGTGAGCCATCAATGAATATCCCATCACACCATAAACAATCCCCACACTTATAATGTACATGTAAGTCGCTCTGCCCCGATCACACGAATGGCCCAATCTTGACACACTTCTCTCTTTTCTATCCAATCCAACGATGAACACTTGTTTCTTGACCACCATCCACTAAATATCTTTGCAGTGGCTTCCATGTCTCTATGATTCTCTCTTTCTGTTTCATTTTCTGTTCATTATTTGCACGACTTGCCTCCTTCGACATACCCATCTTATCCCTTCGCTTGCAATGTGGAGGCAAATAAGGTTTGATTAGTTGTAGCATTCATAGTATTTTGACACCTAGACTGAATACATAAATAACATAGATGAATATATGTGCTTTAAAACCCCTCTTCTTTTCCTGCTTCTTGGGTTTCTTCATAATGGATGGTGTTACAGATGAGAGCTTGCATACATAGTGATGTCTCTTTATATGTTTTTGGATGAGCTCCGAGACATGTTCAAATTGGAGGGATACCTTTTCGAAGATGGGAAGTTGAATCCAACCAAGCTTCGAATTAGGATGTTCTAGAGAAAATGGATATGTTTCACAATAATTAGTTCAATGGCTGATTCAATATGTGTTTGAGAAGAATTCCAAATACTAGATGTAGACTCACCCGTTTTTTTAATTTTTGTTCGAAATTTTTTCATAAAGATCTTCCCTCGACTACCAGTTTTTGTGTTTATGTCAGCGTGCAATTGGTTTTACCGCTTTCGCGTGAAGGCTATGCTCTACTCTAGTGTTTTCAAATGATGCTCAACCATGTCATAGATCGAATTTGGTCTACGACCGTGTGGGTGTTGTGGTCTGCATGGTTTTGCCTTTCAAATTTGTGTTTTCTGAAGTAAATGCGAGTGTATTGTTTGGTGTGGATAACATCGTGAATGTATTCTTTTCCCTAGACATTATGGTCACAATATTTGTGGTTTACCTCCACGAAACAACATACATGGCTGGAAGATCCAAAGAAAATTGGCCTCAAAATATAAAGTAATTATCTTTTATCATTCTAAAACCTTATATTGGTCCTCTTTTATTCTTTCAATGGAACTCATTCACTTAATATGGTTGCAAATATGTTTTCAGATGTTTTACATTTGATGTGGCATCAACGATTCCAACCACTCCATTTGAGCTCCTCTTTGTTATTTTCACTGGTAAGTGAGGAAACAATTTAGCCTCTAGTTTTCTCAATATATTGTGGCTTTAGCGTTTAACAAAATTGATTGTGTTTCTCTGTTTGCTAGATCCATTAGATCTTGAATCCTGTTAGTAAGTTTCCGCACTAGTGATTTATATAGTTTTTGGTTTTTATAAACAACATGGGGAGTCCCCATGGTTGAGATACAAAGCTATTCTCAGAAGAGATAAGCATGCTACATCAATTAGAGAAGTGGATGCAAAGACACTTCAATTACAAAGTGATTTTACAAAAGCTAGTCAAACTATACAACATTAATAAGCGCAAAGATCTCTTCATAATGTGCTCATTGATTTGTTTAAGGTATAAACTCAAACAAATCCCTTATTTATAAGCACTATATAAGAACTATGTACTTTTCTCCATAGCATTTAATGTCTTTGTATTGCAAAAATGTGGAAGATAATGGATGAGTAGATTAACTTATTGAAGCATAAGCTCTGCTTAATTCATCAAGGCACCACATTCAATGGAAAATCCACCAAAACTGCACGATCACAAGGAAGGAAGTTTCAAGTTTCCATAAAGTAAGAGAGCACTCGACTTCTGGTACATAGCATCCACACCCTACCTACTCTTTTAGTATTTCTATGCAAAAATGGTTGAAAGAGAATACATTGGGTGTTGACAGGGTAATTTATGATGGGGGTAGACGGTGGTTGAAAGAGAATACAATGGGTGTCGATAGGGTAATTTAGGATGGGCGTAGCCGATGTTGTGATAGTGGAGAAGAAGATAATAGATAAGATTGTATCCCCACTGACAATAAATGAGATAACATATAAGATTGTATCCCCATTGACAAAGGAGATAACACTGCCAAAGGAGATAGTGGATAAGATCGTATCCCCACCGACAACAAGGTTTACAAAAGATTGGATTGAGTGAAGGTTAAGCAAATAACAACAAAACACAGATTGGATTGAGCAAAGGTTAGGTGAATGACAACAAAGTAAAGGATACAAGGTGGTATTGGTTGTTAGGTTTTGAGCTGTTGACAGGTTTCAGGCAAAAACTCTTCCTATGTACATGCCTTCAACATAATTATGAACACAATTTTATAACACACTTAAAAAATTTAACTAATAATATTGATATATAATCATTAATTATTAATTTTTTAAAGTGCAAATCCATGTATTATAGGGTACATATGCTAATCAATAAATTATTTTAATATACTTCACATTTATCTTCTTGAATTAAAATAATTAAATATTATTTGTTTTTTTATTTAATTGCTTTTACCAATCATTTTATATACCACTTATACACATTATTAAAAATGAAATTTGAATAGCTAAAACTCAAGTTGGTTCGAAAGTTAAAGCTTAATCCCAATCCATAAATTATTTCACATGCATATTATGTTTTATATTTCCAATAAATAGAAGTACTTCATGATTCAAAAGCGTTCATGTAATTATACATTAATCATAGCTTGCAAGTTCAAGTATACATTTGCTTTTTAGTGAAACTTTTCAACCAAGCATTTATTTGTTTATATTCATATAAAATAAAATTATTCACATTTATCGTCGTGAATGGGAATGTTAATTTGGATTTTCATTTATAATATTCGTAGTATTAACCAAGCACCATGATTTAAAAAAAAAGTTTTGGTTTTACTCATAGTCAAGTTTAAGGTGATATAAAAGAATTAAATTAAGCATCTTCATTATACACTTTTGAAAAAAGAACCCAAAGTTAAATAGAGATAATTATTTATATATGAATCCTTTTACATACAAACAAAGAACACATTTCTTGAAATAATTTTTTATACATATGAACAAAGAACATATTTTAAAAATAAAATTTTATAATATTAAAAGATTTATAAAATTTTCATAAATTAGAACAAATTTATTGGTGACATCTTTCTTAGAGGTGTAATAGAAGTCTATGGACACATTAATATGAAAATATAGTGGTTAATTAATGTAATGTGGACTAGTTCTATTATTAAATAAGGTCTACTAAGTAGTTAACACTAAATAAATATAATGTAGCATCATTAAAGAAGGGTCATTAGATAGTTAGCATTTGCTTATGGTTGGACTTTGTGAGGTGGCTATTAATAAATATGAAGTCCTCCTTATGTGATCATGTATCGAAATATTATTGCATTGGACCCTGGCTCATTGGAAGGTTGGCCCTTTGAAGATGCAAGTGAATTAGAGTTGATATTTCCACAAAATGATTGTTGTATGGTGTTGCCCCACCTTAAGGGTTTTGGTATTGAATAAAGTATTGAACATTTCTAATATATTGTAATGAATCAACTTCAAATTTATTAAGGAACATTCCAAGTGGTATCATAGCACTTTCCAAGTCACAATTGGGAATTTTTTAATTTTATTTTTGGCATATTTGAAGCTACAACATTAAGCTATGTTTTTAAGCGTTTTTCTATAGAATTTCTAGAAACAAATTGCAATTTTGTATTCTTCTCATAAAAATATGTGATTTAAAAAAAAAAAAAAAACTTAAATTAGAGGTAGGATGAAGAAGATATCACAATTTGAAACTTTGTTCTTTTTAAGGGTTTTCGATGACAACTGCAAGTATTGCATAACACATATCTTTTGATAGAACACCTATATTATATCCAAACCAACACCATTTGATAGAAAATTTTGGAGTTTTAATTTGGTATATTATATGATATACTTCTGATCAATATTCAACACATTACAACCCTCACAAATCATTGCCCCCAAACCCTAGCATAACCATAAAATGGTAATGATGGAAACTTTCCAAAAAATAGAGGAAATTGTGTGATCGACTAAATTTTGGAACTAGTCGAGCAAATGTGGATGGTTATCGAAGGGAAGTATAGAAATGACATGTATGGCTAGTGTGATTTAGAGGAGGCTTGTGCAGAATGGTATATGGACAATTGCCATTTACGGGAAGACAACTACTTCCATAATCTCTATAATGCACATACCCCTTCATATGAAGATCACATCATTGAGTGAAGACATGGGAAGGTGGTGCTTATCAATTTCCAATATGATTATTCTACAACGACAATGTTCTTTCTAGAGCCCCTCTTTCTGGATATATGAAGGATATTTTTGCTATGGAGAGTCCTCTATATTTAGATCCACATGACCATGGTGAGCCTTTTGAACCCTGCACTCAACCGTTCATGTATCTCTAGTTAGAAGTCAACATGAAAACTCGTACGTGGGACCCTAGCTTATAAATGTAATTCTTGGACTACTTTTACATTGAAGCCAACAATTATACATGGGACCATGTATTATGGACGTGCTTCTTGAAACACTTCAACGTTGAGGCCAACACTTATACACGTGACATGTTTCATGGACTACTTCGATGTTGCAATCAACATCCATACATGGGACCCTAATTTATGGTTGTACATCATTGCTACAAGTGTTGAGGACAACACTTCTTGAAGGGGGACAAAAAGGTGGAATCCTTCCCAGGGGTGTACTAGGGGCCTATGGGCCCATTAATAATATACTGATAGTGGCCAATTAATATAATATGGACTAGGTCCACTATTAAATAAGACCCACTAAGTAGTCATCATTGGATAAACGCAATGTGGCCTCATTAAAGAAGTCCCACTAGGTACTTAACATTTGGTTATGGTTGGGATTTTCCAAGTAGCTATAAATCAGAGCGAGGTCCTCCTTATGTGATCATGTATTTGAATATTACCATAGTGGAGCCTAAGTCATCATGAGGTTGTCCCCTTAAATAGGTAAGTGAATTGGAGTTCAATATTCCATAAACAGATCATTGAATGGTGTTACCCTACTTTAGGGATTTTGATATTAAATAAAGTATCGATCATTTTTGATATACTGTTGTGAATCAACTTCAAATCTATTAAGGAATGTTACACTTATAGAAATAAAGTATTATAACACTTAAACATGTGTACATGCACGATATTTGTTGTATGTAACAATGTTCATGCACACTAATTGCATGCATATGACCATTACATGAAGAGTTAAAAATGATGACTTTTATATATGCTCAATCCGTTAGTCAATTGGGCGTAGCCCAAGTGGTTGAAAGGAAATTTGTTATCCTCCCTCGCCCAAGTTCAAATCTCACTTTTTGACATGCCTGCTCTCTTCATGAACCAATTGTTGATTTTTGACTTGGCCTTGAGCCTTGTGTTGAGGGGGCTAGATTCCCTTTAACTCAATAGTAGGAATAATGCTCGAAGATGAGACCCAATTAGACTCCTCTCTGTTTTGGGTAGAGTGATTCTCCGGATTGATGATCTGACGAGTTTTAAATGAGCTTCAATTGGTTCCCGAAAGTTTCCTTTCCAATTGTAAATCTCTTTTTTGTGGTTTAATTATTTACTGTTTAAACATGCAAGACTTGAAACTAACTTAAAAAATCTATTTATTTTAGAAGAAATCCGAGCCTAGGATAACCTTCAGCCAACAGTATGTAAACAACACTTGAACTTAACTAATATTAGCAATAATACTACCAATAATCAAATATCGGATATTCTTTAAGAAAATGAAAGAAATAACATGTATGAAATCACATATAAGATAGATTAACTAGAAATAATTCAACACATTGCTCACATGTAATAAACTAAAGCATCATCGATTTTTTACCAATATTAATTCAACATTATAAATCATTCAAGATAACTCAAAATAGTAATGATATTACTAAAAGGTCTGTAGTTGATATCAAGACGTAGAACAATGCACAAATTGAGTCACATCCAAAAACTTGGTCAAAAATTGTCTTTGACTCCGTCCAAGCTTCTCAATTAATTCTAGATTCAAAGTAAATGTTAGCATGACTATCAAGTTCATACACAAAACCATCGACCCTTGATGCATGGTCAATTTTCTTATTTAGAAAAAAGAGATTGTTTAAAAATAGCTCTAAGTCTAGTTCAAGTAAAGAAAAAAAAAGTAAGATGGACTAATCCACTTGTATTCTTCTAGTCATATTTCAATCACTGCAACGAATTTTCCTTGTCATACTCAGACCATCGGGTGAAAATATCTACACATGTGTGCACGTAAGGAAATCGGTGTTGATCCTTGGGTGAACATAGCATCTCTTTCATCTCCATCACACACTGCTTGTATTTGTCCAGTCTAACACCAAGGTAACGTAGTACCACCGATGCCCTCGTCAAGCCTTCCACGAACCTCTTCACCTACCCTCTAGCCAAAGTTGTTATCTGGAGCACATAAAACCCGTACTTTTGGTCCCGATCCATGTGTTGTTTGATTATCTCATTAAGATCAATGAAGTCTTCGACTAAGCCAAACTCTGGGAGTTGAATATCTCTCATTTTCTCATTTATCTTTTTCCAACTGTCGAGACATTCTTCCCACATTTCTTGTATTCTTTGTTGTGGTTCCACAACTGCTTCGGTCCAATACTTAAATTCCCTTTGTATTCTT
>SNQJ01S0236454.1:0-13822 GCA_010110895.2 Picea sitchensis
GCAAGTGGATGTAGGGTTTGGGAGTTGAGAGTGGGGGGAGAAGGGTACGTGGACCTGATGCGAGGACCCACGATGCCCTACTTTAAAAAAAACATCAAATTATTTTAATCTTTTGTGTTATTATATTTTATTCTAATTATTTTATATTTTTTTTTATTATTATTCGTTTAAATTTAAATTATTTGTAATTATTTTAAAAACATTATTGTTAAAATTTTATTGTTTTTATTTTTCAGTAAAGTTTAATTATTTCGAAAATCATTATTTAGTGTAAAATTTAAATTTGATTAATTTTGTATTTTAAAGTTTATTTCAACTAATGTTATTAGTGATTAATTAACTAGTGACTAATTAATTAAAAATATTAATTAACTAAAGTGAGTAATTAATGTTAATAATTAAGTACATATTTAATGATTAATGTTAATGATTAATTATGTTCAAGATCACATTAACTAGTTTTAAAAGAAAATTTTAGACTTAAACCATGATAAAGGGGGAGGGGGTTACATGTGTGCTAAGAAGGTACGTTAGAGAAATTCGCGAGTGTGGTACAGTGCTAGCGTAGCTACCAAGGCGAGAGATTCAGTATTTTTCTTAGGAGAATACATCAAGCTTAGATACTTTAACCTTGACCCAGCCACTTACCATAAAGAGACTAACGTGTGTTTATAGACAAGTAAAAAAAAGTTACGCCTAACCCTATGTTTACAAGTATAAGTTGCACAAATGTGAAGTGCCTTAGACTCTTGATCCAGATTTATGTAGGAACACAATGAAATACAAAAATACACATAAACGCAAAGATGGAGAGGAAGTGAAACTTCATTTAATTAAGAACAAATGACTAGAATATTCTTATAGACATAATGAAAATAAAATAGCTCGGCCACTGATACATTATCTCTTAGAAGAGATGATGCAGGAGCATCGTAAACAACCAGCCAAGCAAGCGTAAAGGTGGGAGACAGTTGGAAAAGCACAAGCGCACATTCTGAAATGTTTTGAAGATTGATAAATGTATATTAATGTAATATCTAGGGGAAGCGTACTTACATTTATATCTTGGGGTTGTGAACATATCTTGAGCGATTTCTCTCATCTGTCGGATGTAATAGGCATTTAAGTCTATTTAATGAAAGTACATGGATGTAATTTGATAGATTAGACAATTTAAGAGTGTAGGAGGGAAAATGGATTATAGACACCCTCACCCTTTTATCAGTAGGAAGGTAGAGAATTAACAATAGAGAGAATTATGTAAGTTGTTGAGTTGTAGGAGAGAGTTGTAGAGAAGAACCCATGTACAGAACCACTTGAGTTAATATATAAATATTTGACTCAATTTTCATGGTGTTATGATGCTTATTGTTTACATTAGTTAAATGGCATGTTCACAGTTGTTTTTTCTTCTCTGCTATGCATTTGTTTAAATATTATGTTGTGTGTATGATTTCATGTTGAATGTATGAAGTCCGAGAGAGAAGATGAATGAGTTTCAATTGTTTCTCTTTCTGAGAGTTCCTGCAACGAGTGCAGTGAACGTCCGCAAGGAGTGCGTTGACGTGGGTCTGAGTTTTATCTCAAAAATATCAAGAGAGATATTGTTGTTCTCATACCAACAGAAGTGCAGGTGAAGCACAGAGCCATGCAAAGAGTGCACAGGCTAGTTGAAGCCTTAGAACTTATCAACTAAGGTGAAGGTTGAAGGACTATTGTTGCAAAGAGTGCACAGAGTCAAAGACTCAAATAATCAAAGGTTAACTAAAAGTTCACCGCAAGGAGTGCGAGTATGATTCCTTTTGAAGACTTGAATTGGAAAATGAGAGATCAGGAGGGATAGCACCTTTGATGTGTTTAGAGGGAGGCGTATATAGAAATCGTCTCTCAGAGGTCAAGTTCAGGTGGAAGGATGCCAAGTCATTTTGGCAAGATATCCTTGAGAAGAGTGAACGGAAGGTGAAATTCCTTCGTGGAGAACTGTCAAAATCCCATGGACCATTGGATCTCGTAGATCTGTGAAGAGGTTAAGACTGAACATATTTTAGCATTCAAAAGCCTAGAAGGAGTAGCGACTGTTGGATGAGAAGAAACACAATCTGTTGATCTCACACTCAAATTTCGCTATTTCGGAAATTGGGGTTTGAAGCAGTAAGTGATTTTGGAGTCGCTGCATTGTGAACTCCCGATTCATGAAATCCTAAAAGAATCCAGACCGTCAGATCTAGATCAACGAGGTTCGTTGATCTCGCATGTGAATTCTTCTATTTTGAAGTTAGGGATTTGGAATAGCAAGTGTGTTTGGAGTCGTTGCATCGTGAACTCTCGATTCGCGAAATCTCGAAAGAATCCAGACTGTCAGATCCGGATCAATGAGGCTCGTTGATCTCTCATGTGAATTCTGCTATTTCAAAGTTCAGGGTTTGGATAAGCAAGTGATTTTGGAGTCGCTACCTCATGAACTCCCAGTTCATGAAATCCCAAAATCCCAAAATCCTAAAAATATCTGAGCCATTGGATCGAGGTAGGCTCACAGTTGTTGATCCCGTAAAAGGTGAAATTTCAAAAATTTGGCATTTCAGAATTCATGGAATCATAAGGGAAGAGGAATGGTTGTGAGATGTTCGCTCAAGTCCAAAACATTCAGAGCTAGTGGGAAACAAGTGGCGTGTACTCATCTCATTGAAGGAGTCAACTTTCGTTAATATTTTGGGTTTTGGGGGTTGAAGAGTCAAGGAACTTACATCAGGATTTGCGAAGTTGCAAAACCCGAAATTCCTTTTCGGGAAAAGGTCGTGATCATATCTGTTGGTCAAGTGGTTAGACTTATCACCTTGTGTTTGATCACACAGGCATAACTTATAAGGACCTGTGGATACACCCTTGTGAGTGTGAGATATTTCCTGCGGGAAAAATCGAAGAGTCAATCCAACTCAGAGGAAAATTTAGAATGATCCTGTGTGGATCTTGGCCTAAGGGATAGGGGTCTACATCAGTGTGGTATCAGAGCCTAGAACAAATTATTTTCTTTCTGTAGCAGAGAGAAGGGAGAAAATTTTACAGCCATGCCACCAAGAAGAAGAGACAGGCAAATACCTTATCCAACAGTGGAAAGAGAAATGCGCAAATTGCATGCCAGGATTGATGTTATGGATATAGCGCAGAGGCAGACAGTCGATGATGGGGATATCAACAAAGATGAAAGTGAAAATGAAGCTGGAAACAAAGGAGAAGAAGTTGCAGTCGAAAATGTTGCAGAATAACGCCTATTCAAGGTTGTTACAAGGACAGGTGCCAGAGAAAAAATGGAGATTCCCACGTATGAGGGAAACTTGGATTTTAAAGATCTTCTAGACTAGATTAGAGCTCTAGAAAAATACTTAAACTATGAGGATGTTGAGGAAGACAATAAATTCAAACATGTTGTTACTAGACTTAAAGGGCATGAAACACTATGGTGGGATGAACTGCAGGCTGACAGACCCTGCAAGGGCAAGCAGAAAGTCAAAATATGAGATAGAATGGTTGCAAAGATGAAAGCCAAGTTTATACCCAGGGATTATCAAATCACTTTTTTTTGGAGGATGAAGAATTTAATACAGAAGATGATGTCAGTGAAAGAATACACTGAAGAATTCTACAAGATAAACATCAGAGAAGGTCATTGGGAAAGCGATGATGAAAAAGTTTCCAGGTACATGAATGGTCTGTGATATGACATTCAAGATTAGATGAGGATGATAACCATTTGAACTATGGAATATGATTATCATATGGCTTTGAAAGATAAATAGAAGCTGAGACGAAAGCAAGGTCAAAGAGGCTGAGGTAGAAGTCAAAGCAGAGGCAAGATAATTGTCCAAGACAAGATTCAGAGACCTAAAGAGAAGAAGAAACCTCAAACTCAACCTGAGAGGAAAGGAAGTTCACAGGGAAGGTAGTATGTTGATAGAAATAATTTTCCTCGAGCCAGAGGAAGAGGAAGAGGTAGAGGAGGTGAAGTGAAATGCTTTGTTTGTGGAAAAATCGGACATAAATCCTATGAGTGTCCAGATAAGAAGAAAGAAGGTGGTGAAACTCACATTGTCAAATCTCAATGAAGGAATTTTGAGGTAGAAGAAGCTGAGGGTGGAAGATCCTTGATGATGAGGAAAGTTCTCTTGAAACCAGAGAAGGAAGCATAGAACCCGACCCAAGGAAATAGTCTATTTAGGACTACTTGCAAAACTAAGGATAGAGTATGCAAGGTCATAGTGTACAGCAGTAGCACAGACAATCTCGTATCTATAGTTATGGTGGAAAAGATGGAGTTGGAGACTATTGTACATCTAAGCCCATATAGAGTTTCGTGGCTACAAAAATGACATCAGGTAAATGTCACTAAATAGTGTTTAGTCGAATTTAAAATAGGAGGATATAAATATGAAATATTATGTGATGTCATTCCCATGGATGTTTGTTATCTATTGTTGGGTAGACCATGGAAATATGACAGAAACGCCGTTCATGATGGGAGAAAGAACACATACACCCTAGAAAAAACTGGTAGGACGCACATGTTGCTGCTGATTAAGAACCAAGAGGTGAAAACAGAGATAAGCAACATTGTACTTCTCATGAGTGGGAAGGAACTTATTAGTGAGGTTAAGAAGAAGGAAAACTCACAATTTATTATGGTCAAGAAGCCCAATTTTTTTTTACCAGTACGAGAATAGATGATCTACTAGAATAAATCCACGAGTTACTGGAAGAATTTGTTGATATAGTAGTGGACAAACTACCTTGTTCGTTTCCACTTATTAGGAGTATAATACATCATATCGATATTATACCTGGAGCCAGTTTACTGAACAAAGCAGTGTACGGGTTGACACCGCAGGAAAATGAAGAAGTTAAGAGACAGGTCTAGGACTTAATGGACAAAGGATTGATTCAAGGGAGCTTGAGTCCATGTGTTGTTCCAATAGTGCTCAGCCCAAAAAAAATTGGAGGCTGGAGAATGTGTAAAGACTCAAGGGAAATCAATAATATTACCATCAGATACAGATTTCCATTGCCAAGGATGGATGACTTGATGGATTTCTTGAGTGGAGCAAAGTTTTTTTCAAAGATTGATTTGAAAAGTGGATATCATCAGATTAGAATGAGAGAAGGTGATGAATGGAAGACAACATTCAAGACGAATGAAGGGATATATGAATGTCTTGGCATGCCATTTGGCTTAACTAATGCACCCAAAAATTTCATGAGGTTGATGAACGAAGTCCTGAAGGATTTCATTGGGAAATTTGTCATTGTATATCTTGATGATATATTAATTTTCAGTAGGACAGAAGAAGAACACTTAAATCATTTAGATGCAGTAATGAAGAGGTTATAGCAAGAGAAATTGCTGATCAATATGAAGAAATCGTCATTTATGAGGACATAACTCATTTATTTGGGTTTTGTTATCTCTGCAAATGAGTTGAAGATGGATCTAGAAAATATAGAGGCGATTAAGAATTGGCCATCACCAAAGAACATGTTTGAAGTTTGAAGCTTCCATGGTTTGGCTAGCTTCTACAGAAAATTCATCTGAAACTTTAGTAGAATTAGTGCACCAATGATGGATACGGTGACTAAAAGAAATAAATATTTTCAATGGATGGAGGAAGCAGAGAAGAGTATCAAGCTGCTAAAGAACAAGATAATTGGGCAACCAATTCTGGTTTTGCCAGATTTTAGCAAGACATTCTAGGTAAGGTGTGATGCGAGTCGATTTTCAATTGGAGAAGTCTTGAGCCAAGACAATAGGTTGATCACATACTTTAGTGAAAAACTAAATGAAGCGAAGATTAAGTACTCCACTTATGACAAAGAATTATATGCAGTCATACAAGTGCTAAAGAAATGGAGACACTATTTGGTTCCCAAGGATTTTGTTTTGTGAAGTGATAATCACACTTTACAATTCGTGACTCGACAGGAAAAGTTGAACCAAAAACATGGTAAATGGGTTGAATACATGCAGAATTTAACTTTTGTGATCAAGCATATTTTTGGGACTGCTAACAAAGTTGTTGATGCTTTGAGTAGGATATTTTTTCTTATGCAGGAATTCAGAGTCAAGACTTTGGGTTTTGATAACCTCAAAGAAATGTATAGGGATGATCCAGAATTCAAGGAGGCATATGAGGCATCGGAGAATCCAATTATCAGGAATAAAAGCCAATGGACTGAATACATGATCCTGGATGGATTATTATTCAAAGGCAATCAACTATGTATTCCTAGATGCTTCATGAGGGAGAATTTACTAAAGGAAAAACATAGCGAAGGATTATCCGGACACTTCGGTCATGATAAGACGTTCTCAAAGTTGAATGACTCATATTTTTGGCCAAGGATGAGGACGAATGTGAATAAATTTGTGGATAGCTGCAGAATTTGTCAGCACACAAAGGGAAAAAGGTAGAACAAAGGGTTATACCAACTGTTACCCATTCCTAAAAGGCCATGGGATGTAGTGAGATTGGATTTTATATTGGGGCTGCCAAAGACATGAAGAGGATGTGATTCAATCTTTGTGGTGGTTGACATATTTTCAAAGATGGCACATTTCATACCATGCCAGAAAATCAGTGACACAACTCATATTTCAAACCTGTTTTTCAAGGAAGTCATCAGACTTCATGGTTTGCCAAAGAGTATTGTTTCTGATTGAGATAACAAGTTCATAGGATATTTCTAGAGGACCTTAAGGAATAAGATGGGGAAAAACTTGTCTTTTATCTCAACGTATCATCCTCATATGGATGGACAGATAGAGGTCATAAATAGGAGTTTGGGATATTTTTTGAGGAGCTTAGTGACTGAACACCACAATCAGTGGGATCACATTCTGCCATAGGCCAAATTCACTTACAATGATTCACTCAATAGAAGCATAGAGAAGAGTCCATTCCAAGTTGTATATGGAATGCAGCCAAGGGGAGTTTCTGAATTGAGAGATGCAGAACAAGCTAATTTCATAAGTGCTAGTGCAGAGGACTTTGCAGAAGGAATGAAGGAGTGATTGCAGAGTTCAAGTCAAGAATACAAGCAAAGAGCAGATCAACATAGGTGAGAACTTCAATTTGAATTTGGTGATCTGATTCTTGCACATCTGAGGAATGAGAGGTTGCCAAGGGGAACATATAACAAACTAAAGATGAAAAAGATTGGACCATGCAAATTCATAAGGAAATTTGGGGCAAACGCATATGAGATTTAATTACCCGGTGGGGTCGGAATCTCACTGATATTCAACGTTGCAAATTTGTAACCTTAGAGAGATAAAAAAGCAGGAGTAGAGGAGGAGCAGAAAGAAATTCGATGGACCAAACAAATTCCTGTAGATGAAAAGCCACAAATGAAAATCATAATTGACAAGAGGGTTAGCAAAAATACCAGGAGAAAAGAGTATTTTGAATACTTGGAGAAATGCAAGGGACATCCAGTTGAATATGCGAGTTGGGAGGATGAAGCAGAAGTTCATAGGCATGGACAGACCATGCAAGAACTCATGAATAAGAGTTTATGAAATATTTTAAGCGAGGGAGTATGATGAAGGAGCATCATAAGCAGGAAGCCAAGCAAGCGTAAAGGTGGGAGACAGCTGGAAAAGAACTAGCGCACATTCTGAAATGTTTTGAAGATTAATAAGTGTATATTAATTTAATAGCTAGGGGAAGCGTACTTACATTTTTATCCTGGGGTTATAAATAGATCTTGAGCGATTTCTCTCATATCTCAGATGTAATAGGCATTTAAGTCTGTTTAATGAAAGTAGGTGGATGTAATTTGATAGATTAGATAGTTTAAGAGAGTAGGAGGGAAAACGGATTATAGACACCCTCACCCTTGTATCAGTAGGAATGAAGAGAATTAACAATAGAGAGAATTATGTAAGTTGTTGAGTTGTAGCAAAGAGTTGTAGAGAAGAACCCATGTACAAGAACACTTGAGTTAATATATAAAGTTTTGGCTCAATTTTCATGGTGTTATGATGCTCACTATTTACATTAGTTAAATGGAATGTTAACAGTTGTTTTGTTTTCTCTGCTACGCATTTGTTTAAATTCTATGTTATGTGTATGATTTCATGTTGAATGTATGAAGTCTGAGAGAGAAGAAAAGTGAGTTTCAATTTTTTTCTCTTCCTGAGAATTCTTGCAAGGAGTGCAGTGAACCTCCGCAAGGTGTGCGTTGATGTGGGTCTAAGTTTTATCTCAAAAAGATCAGGAGAGATAATGTTGTTCTCATACCAGCAGAAGTACAGGTGAAGCACAGATCCGTGAAAAGTGTGCACAAGATAGTTGAATCCTTAGAAATTATCAACTAAGGTGAAAGTTGAATCACTACTATTGCAAAGAGTACACAAAGTCGAAGACTCAAATAATCAGAGGTTAATTGAAAGTTCGCCGCAAGGAGTCCGAGTAGGATTCCTTTTGAAGACTTGAATTGGAAAGCGAGAGCTCAGTAGGGATAGCACCTTTGAAGTGTTCAGAGGGAGGTGGAGATCAAAATCATCTCACAGAGTTCAAGTTTAGGTGGAAGGATGCCAAGTCATTTTGACCAGATATCCTTGAGAAGAGTGAACGGACGGTGAAATTTCTTCATGGAGAAGTGCCAAAATCTCGTGGATCGTTGGATAACGTAGATATGTGAAAAGGTTAATACTAAGTGTATTTTAGCGTTCAGAAGCTAAGGAGGAGTAGTGACCGTTGGATGAGAAGCAACAAGAGTTGTTGATCTCATGCTCAATTTTCACCATTTCAGAGTTCGGGGTTTGGAGCAGCAAGTGATTTTGGAGTCGCTACATCATGAACTCCTGGTTCGTGAAATCCTGAAAGAATACAGACAGTCAGATCCAGATCAACGAGGTTCATTGATCTCACATGTGAATTCCTCTATTTCAGAGTTCGGGGTTTGGAGAAGCAAGTGATTTTGGAGTCACTACATCGTGAACTCCATGTTCGCGAAATCCTAAAATAATCCAGACCGCCAAATCCGGATCAACGAGGTTTGTTGATCTTGCATTTGAATTCCATTATTTTAGAATTTGGGGTTTGGAGCAGCAAGTGATTTTGGAGTCACTACATCGTGAACTCCCGGTTTTCAAAATTTTGAAATCCTGGAATCCCAAAATCCCGAAAAGATTTGAGTCGTTGGATCGGGGTAGGCTCACAGTCGTTAATCGCATAAAAGGCGAGATTTCAGAAATTCAGCATTTTGGAATTCAGGGAATCATAAGGGAAGAGAAACGATTGTCGGATGTTCGCTCAAGTCCCAAGGAACTAGTGGGAAACAGGTGGCATGTACTCGTCTCATTGAAGGATTCAAGCTTCATTAATATTTCGAGTTTTGGCGGTTGAAGAGTCAAGGAAATTACATCAGGATTCACGAAGTCACGAAACACGAAATTCCTTTTTGGGAAAAGGTAACGATCATATTTGTTGGTCAAGTGGTTAGAGTTAGTGCCTTGTGTTTGATCACGTAGGCATAACTTATAAGTACATGTGGATACACCCTTGTGAGTGTGAGATATTTCCTGCGGGAAAAATCGAAGAGTCAATCCGACTCAGAGGAAAAATTAGAACAATCCTGTGCAGATATTGGCCCGAGGGCTAGGGGTCTGCGTCAAGAGATGTGGCAGATACTGGTCTTTGAACTATGTGTTACAATGAGGCTCGAAGGCCTATATATTGTTGAGAAACAATGGAAAACCCTAAACATAAAAAATATGAACCCTAGGAGATGAAACATGAGAGTATGGGCTCCGTTGGGGTAAATTGGTACATCAATTTCTCAAGGTCGTAACTTTGGCATACTATCTTTGTTTAACGCACATGATACATCATTAGAAATATCTATCTGAGGACTACACTATTGATAACAAATATCGAGTCTGAAACAAACTCATATTCACTCGACCATTCATGCCCAAAAAACGTCATTTAGGGCCTCAAAACAGCTCTGAAAGTTCACGACCTGAAAAACTGATAAAAATAGTAAATTGTGCTAAAATTAAGGAAACTGGAAAACTGAAAGAAACAATGGTGTGGGTCAAAGTGGAATAGGCGGGTGACCATCAATATAGATCTGGATCATTCCTCCCCCCTTAGGAAGCAGTATTCCCCATTGTGTTGAGTTCCTCCATGAGATGAGGAAACTTCTGCTGAACTTGGTCCCTAGTGAGCCACTTGCCCCGGTGAAGGAGTTGGCCTGCTTTGACAACTCAATATAGTTGGATCCTCCGCTGACGGGTGTTATTGATTTGTGTTTCCGTAATTTGATAAGTTATGTATTATTCCATGCAATCTGGGTTTAACTCTATTGGAGTTAGTTGTTCTGCCATGTCGTATCTGTCGAGTAGAGGTGGAATGTAGGGCCTAAGGCGGTCCACATTGAACACTGGGTGTAGACCAAGGAATGGTGGAATATTGAGCTCAAAGGAATTGTCCCCTATAGCCTTGGTGATGGTTGATGGCCCATATCAGAGTGGGCAAATTGTGCGATAGGGTACAACGAGGCTCTCCTTTTGCAAATGTAGTAACACTTTGTCACCCCCCTGGAATTTGTGTGGCACCCGATGTTGATCATTTCATTGTTTGTACTTAGCATTGGCTCTATACAATATGTCATGAACCTATTGGAGGATGTCCTGAATGCGCTCAATGAGGTAAGTTGTTTTCCTTGTCATCCTCAGACTATACATGGACTGAATCTTCCTGAGTAGCCACAGATGGCATGGCTATGTCAATGAGACATAGTGGTTGGAATCCCAAGCCAAACTAAAAGGGGATATGGCTGGTTTCGCTATGGGAAGCCCAATTGTATCTCTGTTGTACAAAGGCGATGCTCTCATCCCATGTGTGTGGGTGTTTTGATTTGTACATGCACAAAATGTGTATAATCATCTGGTTGAAAACCTCTGTCTGGCCATCAGTTTGTGGATGGAAAGATGTGGACTTGGTGAGCTTGGTGTCTAGCATCAACCAGAGGATGGACCAAAATTTACTAAGGAACCTATTGTCCCGATTTGAGATGATATACTATGGGATCCCAACGTGTACCCACACTTGTTCAAAGAAGATTTTAGCAGTGGCTTCTTCTATGATATTCTTCTTGTAGGTCATCATAATGGACATCTTCGAGAATCTATCAACGACCACAAAAACACAGTCATTTCCATGCTTAGTAGAAGGAAGGCACAACATGTAATCCATGGATATGGATTCCCAAGGTCGACTAGCGGTAGGCAACAGAGTATAGAGGCCTTGCTTCTTGACAGTCTGTTTGGAAATGGCACGAGCAGTGCAAGACTTGATGTACTTCTCGACATCTTATCGAAGGTTCAGCCAATAGAAATACTTTTGCAGTACAACCATGGTTTTCTCAACCCCGAAATGTCAACTGTAGTGTGCCTCCCAAATCATATTGTCATGCTCGCTTGAAGGATCACAAAGGTGTCCCAGATGACATAGCAGGGCGTCCTGGAGGTGAAAATTAGGGACTTTCGTACCCTCCAAGAGCGTATTGTATGTGTGGCCTAATTCTAGATCACTTTTGTAGAGAAGCATCCAATCGAAATTCTTGTGCAAACAAGAGCTGAGCACTATGGTTAGCGGCATGATAGGGGGATAGCTGAGGCAGTCTGCAACATTATTGGTGCTTCCTTTCTTATACTTAATGTTCGAGTGAAACTGTTGCAGGTATGTGGACCAATTATGATGGCGATCAGTATTCAACTTCCCTTGTGTCTGTATGAACTGAAAGGGTTGGTGGTCTGTGTGGATTATCGTCTCCTTTCCCAAAATGTAATGCTTCCATTATCGACAAAGTTGCATAATGGAATACATCTCAATTTCATAAGTGGTATACTTCCAGACTGTGTAAAAAATTGTCTCACTGTGATATGTCACTAGATGCCCTTATTGAGTAAGGAATGCCCCAATAGCATAGTCGGAGGCCTATGTATCAATCTCAAATGGTTGTTGCAAGTCTAGTAATGTGAGGATTGGTGCAGAGCAGAGGAGACACTTCAATTCGTCGAAATCCTTCTATTGAGATTGAGACCAAAATAATTTTTCTTTTTCTCCTCCCTTGGTAAATTGACTCAAGGGCCAAGTGATATGAGAGAATTCCAACACGGACCTACGGTAGAAATTGGAAAGACCCAAAAATATGTTGGACACACCTACCACACTTAGAGGGGGGGTGAATGAGTTTGGGGATCTTTTCCCAAAACTTCCCTCTTGCACAAAAACTCATCAATTAGCATTCAACATTTATTCATTACCCATTGTTGTCATTTATAACTAGTTATATGTGAGAACATATCAGAAACATATATCAGCAACATATATCAGAAATATATCATCAACAATTCATCACCACAATGAACACAAAGAACACAAGATGTATGTACAATTTTCTTTTTATTACGGACTACAATCCTTGGGGTTTATCAACAACAACCGAGTAGAGTAAAACTCTACAAAAGAACTAGCTCTATATGCAAGACTCGGCTTGCATTCTGAGAAACAACTAATATGAGGCAACAATCCCCAACAGATATCCATCTGTACTATAAAAAAGAGCATCAACCATGCACCAACCTGTGCCAAACAACCTGTAATCAACTTGTACCATAAATAAGTGCATCTAACGATGTACGAAGTATATACAAATAATGTGTCAACTACTCATCAACAATGAATCATCAATATGTACCAACATAATCAACTATACACCTCATGTATGTGCCAACTCATCAACTGCTTGTCTCAACCATTACTAGTTTTGGATTAGTCAACAACCCTAACTTGAAATAATAATAACTTTGTACCTGTACTGAATAAAGATCTGAAACTTATAAACAATGTTCTTCAGTGTGTTTTATACAATTCCTCCAAGTGGCACTACTTGGAACCTCTCAGAAAAGGATTTATAGCAAAAATATCATACCTTGTTGAATTTTGGCTTATTCTAGAGAGCGACATTGTAGAGTGTTCCCCGCACAAACTATTTGATGAATAGATATGAAACTATTATAGAAAATAATATAGACGGTAATATAACCAACACAATTTGACTCACTAAATTTGTATCTGTTATGAAGAAGTTATGACGTTTTTACCCGAAACACCTAATTTTGACTAGTTTCAGGACTAGCCACAAACACTATTTTCCACGGAGTGTAACTCCCAAAATACAATGACCCACAAGATGAATTTTTAACCATAGATGATTGGCTATGTTTTCTCACTTTCATAGTAATTTTAGGATCTGAATCATTATATAAAAAAAGTTATAGCGAAAATGGTGAGATGACCTGTAAATAACATACCTTAGAAAGCACCATCAAAAGAATTTATCCTTCCTTGCATTTTGGCGTTCTTTTATTCAATTTCCTTATAATTTTGTCTTATATATCCTTGGTTACCTCATTCACCTATATATATTTAATATCCTCAAGTGTTCCACACCAAAAATGCTCAAGAATATCTCACAAGAATCTCTCCATCAATACTCCAAAATATATTCCCACCAGAAGCTCTCCATTGAGCCAGAAAAAGGATGATCTACAAGAGACCATTGCTATATTATTTATACTTTCATCCTTTAGGTAACTTAACCCATTTTTAGGTCACTTAACCCATTTCTAGGTCACTTAACCTATTTTCCTTATTTTAGGGTTAACCACATTCCATAAATAGAAAGTTCTCTAATACTTTAACATTTAAATATTCCTTCTTGATTTTGTCACGTTACTTTATCATTTCTTGATTTTGTC
>SNQJ01S0236455.1:0-13822 GCA_010110895.2 Picea sitchensis
AAATGAAGGAAATTGTGCTCAAAATTCACAAGTAGTTGCTGAAGGAAAAATTATCCAATAAGGATAATCAAAATAGGGTGGAAGAGATGTAAAGAAAGGTAATATCCTTGTGCATAGATCCTGAATATCATACTATTGTAGAACAATATTCTCCCTAGATCAACTGGAACAATGTTTGTCTCCCTCTGAACTTCTGAATCGGGAGAAGGCACTGTCTCATTATCAATTTCCATATGATATTCTCTGGATCTTTGGAAGGCTATATCTTCTTCAAAAGTAACATCGCTTCTTATTTCAATTTGTCTTTAACCAGGAATGTAGATCCGATATGCCTTTGAGGATTCATTATATCCTAAAAATGTGCCCTTTCTCCCTAAAGGTTCTAGCTTGAATCTCTTCTCTTTGGGTACATGAAAATATACTGGACAGCCAAATATTCTAAAGTGTCCAATCTTAGGCTTCAACCCAATGAAGTCTTCTTTTGGAGTAATGCTCTTCAATATCTGATGAGGACTTTTGTTTTGAACATACACAATTTGCATGCATGCTTTTGCCCATAGATTCATAGGTAGACTCTAATCATGTATCATTTCTTTGGTTTCCTCGATGATAGTTCTCTTTTCCCTCTCTGCAACCCCATTTTATTGAGGGTTGTAAGGAACTGTGAACTCCCTCTTTATCCCTACTTCAATACAGAAGTTGTTCAAATATTTGGAGGTGTATTCTTCTCCATTATATGACCTTAGTTCCTTGATATTTATTCTGTTTAGGTTTTCAACCTGAACTTTGAATTCATTAAATTTTGCAAGGAATCCATCCTTATTCTTTAGGAAGTATATCAAAGTTTTTCGGGAGTGATCATATATGAAGAGTGCATGGTTAAAGTACCCATTCATAGATGCAACAGTCATTGGCCCACACACACCTAAATGTATCAAGTCCAAGATTTCCTTGGATCTATTGTCATTGCTTCAGAAATATCCTTTAAAAAATTTCCCAAGAGAACAACCTTTTCAAACACCTTTATGTTGAATCTGTATTTCTAGAAGAACTGTTACCATTTTCCCTAGAGTTGGGAGAGATCTATAATGAATGTGAGAAAGTCTTCTATGTCATAGCTCACTCAGGCTCATAGTGTCATGTAACAAGGCCTAGACTGGTCTGATGGTTAATCTGTACAATATGGTTTCTCAGACGCCAATTACCTTGGTTGAATTTGTATGTGAGTATTTGTGCCATACAAATACTCTTCCTTATGAGAAGGTAACCTTGATGCCTTTGTCTTCCAAGCAAGAAATGGATACAATGTTCCTCTTCATTCCAGGTACATATAGTACTTCTTTTAATTAAAGCTACATATATGCATCTAGTTGGAAGGTAGAAGTTCCAGCCCCTTTCACATAATATTTGGCATCGTTTCCAAGGACAACATGTAGATGTGTTTCTTTTTCAACAAAATCTATTAGGTGATTTCTAGAACTCATCATGTGTCTGGATGCACCACTATCAATTAACCAAGTATTATCATTGGTAGGGACCATACCTGAGAGTGTTTATATGTTTATGTCTTCATCTCCTTGAGGTCTTGACTTCTAGGAACTCAGTTTTCTTGAACCATCAATCTTGTCTTACATCATGATTACGTTCATCATAATTTTGGATTCTTCACAAACCCTTGTCAACTAGGCTAGAAAACCTAATGGCTAGGCTAGGCTAGCACTTTTAGTTTTTTTTGGACTTATGAATAAAATTAATAATACTTTGAAAGATAGGATAGCACTGGTGATCTTAATATCTCCTTCAAAGAGTTGTATAAACCCTAATTCTAAATTTTCTACAAAAATCAACAAAACCCTAGAAACCCTACGACCAAAATGTCAAACTGCTCGGAATTACAATACGAAGCTTGATGGAGGTGTGTTGAAGGATTCCGTACACTCCTATGATGTTTTTACCCCCAACGTTCAATTTCCAAGTGATGAAACCTCTCAGATAGGTAGGTCATACAAAAATTTTAGAAATCCTAGGAGGGGCATATGGTTTTTGCAGGAGAGAGAATATGGCTGAAAAATTATTTGTGCAATGGGTTCTTCAAGACCTATGATATGATACCATGTTTATTTTTCAATAGTAAAATATTAATCATGAATTTCATTCCATTTTATAAATTTACTTAAACCATAAACAATTTCTTCCAACAATCAAGATCATAAGAAGAAAAAACATGCACAAGTACACACGAAGTATTCTCGGAAACCCTTCTCAACAAGGGAAGAAAAAAAAACCAATCCTTTGCTATATTATTCAAGAGAAATACCTCCACCGCCATAAAAACCTAACACACAAAAGGGTTCTCACAAAACTTAGAATACTAGCGCCCAAGAGAGGTGTGCACTTTTCCCAAGAAGAAGTACTTGTTGAAATTTCCAAACTCACACTGAAGATATGTTTCCTCAATGGGGATTTTACCTTTACTTATATTAGATTAAACCTATCAACATAGGTGATACATTGGCACAATAGGGCCAACCTCAATAAATCAAAATATAATTAATAATTATCATATTAATTATCTTTTACATTAAGGTGGGGTCAACCTGTACCCTTTACATTACAATTACAGTTACAGGTAAGTCTGACTCTTGAAAAATATACTAACGGATCTCCTACACCCACTAGTGTTCAACCACTAGGGGCACATCCATAGGGATGTCTACATATCTATCTCACTGCGTCTAACAAGAGAACCACACTCACTAGTGCTCAACCACTAGGATCACGTTCACCTGTTCTCATCCACAGGCACATCCAAATCAATAGATCTTCTTTCCCACTGCATCACATAGGAGAGTCATCTAGATTTCATAATATCAACTCTCTTATTAGAGGAGGATAATACATCATTTCATCTCTGTCTCAGAACGATGCACCCAAGTCATGGGAATTCAGATGTTCACATGTGCTTAGCCACAGGTACATCTAACTCAAGATATCTTCGTTCTCACTGCATTTAATAGGAGAATCATTTGGAGTTCATCTAAACTCTCTATAAGGAGGATGCCAGCAAAACATTCTAGATCTATCTTAGATAGGAACCACACACCCATCTTAGTGGCTCTCTCTTAGGTCCATGTCCTCGATGATGTCTCACACAGTTGTAATCATAAACACAACAAAGGGTAGATTTTGCTAAAGTCGAAGAGATGTTGAAACATTTTGATTTTGAAAAGGAAAGTAGTTGGGTATATGACCCTCATGGAGTGATTTTTTCTAGCAGATCCACCTACAAGCATGAGTCAAGAGGGATAGTAGAAAAGACAACTAACTTAGAATTCTGGGAAGAAGTCAAAGAGATTTAAAAAAAATAGGCTCCTAGTTCAATGATTGTATCATCTCATTTTAGCTCGATTCTAGTTTTTAAATCCTTAAATTTCCCATTTTTAGATCCTCAATCAAAGACATGAATAAATGAACATCATAGAAATAATCTTAAAGAAGTTGACCAAGAAGAGGAGGAATATTAGGAATAAAGCTTCACAAAGTTCTTAGATAAAGGGAAGAGTGTAATGTAGATTCCTTGACGATGTCTCACAGATGTAATCATCAACACAACAAAGGGTAGATTTTGCTAAAGTAGAAGAGATGTTGAAACATTTTGATTTTGAAAAGGAAAGTAGATGGGTATATGACCCTCATGGAGTGATTTTTTTCTAGGAGATCCACCTACAAGTATGAGTCAAGAGGGATAGTAGAAAAGGCAACTAACTTAGAATTCTAGGAAGAAGTCAAAGAGATTTTAAAAAAGAGGCTCCTAGTTCAATGATTGTATCATCTCATTTTAGCTCGATTCCAGTTTTTAAATCCTTAAAGTTCACATTTTTAGATCCTCAATCAAAGACACTAATAAATGAACATCATAGAAATAATCTTAAAGATGTTGACCAAGAAGAGGAGGAATATTAGGAGTAAAGCTTCACAAAGTTCTTAGATAAAGGGAAGAGTGTAATGTAGATAACTAATGGAGGGAGAGAACTTGAAGGGCCACCTATTACAGTTGAACATTTTCCAACATCCTTGTTGTCAGCTAGATCACAAAAGTAAACAACCACTAGCGGTGGAGGAGTAGGGAAACCACCCATTGTGTTCTATCATTACATAGATATAAAGACACAAAAATATTCACAAAGGGAGGGAGAATTCTAGAACAATAGATGTGGTCATTTATCCATAAAATATAACAATATCATTACCCAAACATAGTCCAAGCTACCCTATCACCTTAACCTTTTGGATTATATAATGACTCTAGGCAACCAATAGCCAACCAAGGCTAATGCATCAAGAAAATATAACCAATACTTATCAAAAAGTACAACCATAACAAATAGAAATTCCAATCCTAAACGAGGAATACAGATTGCAACAGCACCCCGTGACTCTGCTCAGTTTCCAAGACTTCTTCCTAGCTGAAATTTTGAGTTGTTTGGTACAAAATGAGGTCTAGCTACTTGTATTTATACTATTTTCCTAAGTTGTATGGGCCAACTTCTCATTATGGAGGTTAAAATGATTAATATTTATTATTTCCTTTGAGGTGACTTGTCTGTAGGGTTATGTTCAATGTGCTTTAGGGTTTCTACTTGCTTCCTAAATATTCTATTCTTGTCGTATGGAGGTAAATTCCTACCATAGATGCCATAATATAAGCACTCCCTAGCTAGGAGGGAATAGCTAAAATGGTCATGAGCACAAACATACCATTCAACCTAGCATCATCATATCAGAGAGGACTATCTCATGATTAGATCATGAGCACCATCATCAATATCGTCATCTCAATAAATACTCCACTACAACATCTTGAAACCATACCCATGAGTAATCCAACATGATGTTGGACAAGTCACTCACCCAAAGAGTGATATAACATCCATTCTTCTAATCCCATTACTCTAGAAGAATAAATGTCCCGGACCCTTGCTCTTCCATCCGAGAATGTCCGTCCATCAAGACACCCACTATATGATGGATTTAATTTGATGGATGGATGGATGGACGAGGATGGATGGATGGAATGGAATGGATGGAGGATGGATGGATGAAGGAAGGACAGTGAGCCCGGCCGACGAAGGACGGAATAAATGGACGGACAATGGAATGGACGGAAGGAATGGATGGACGGAGGACGATGGAGGAAATGGATGGATGGACGAGTGAATGATGGATGGACGCCTGACCGGAAGGGATGGATGGAATGGACGGAATGGATGGACGGAATGGATGGAGGAAATGGAATGGATGGAGATGGATGGATGGAATGGATGGATGGATGGAATGGATGGATGGATGGAATGGACGGACGGATGGATGGACGGATGGATGGGACAGGATGGATGGATGGATGGAGGAATGGAGGATGGATGGACAGGGAGGATGGAATGGATGGAATGGATGGATGGAATGGACCGGAGGAATGGATGGATGGAATGGATGGAATGGATGGATGGAGGATGGAAGGAAGGATGGATGGACGGATGATGGATGGAATGATGGATGGAATGGAATGGAATGGAAAGGAATGGAGGAAGGATGGACGGAATGGACATGGAATGAAACTAGAGGCCTCCTAGTGCAATATGGGGTCCATAGGTAGGTTTTGTGCATTTGAAATGGTTCTTAAGGCCTAAAAAATGTAAAGAGACGAGACAAGAGCCTTAAACACTAATTGACCTTTCTCAAGCTCAAGCATGGAGAACAACACCTAGAAACGATGACACACAATATCGCTAGGGGATCTTTGGCATATGAGTTGGATATGTACATCATTTAGATTTTTTCACACCACATATGGGTATCAAGACCTTGACCATGGTTGAGAAGGGAAGCCACAACCCAACTTTAAAAATGATCGAGGAGGGGAAACACACGGGAGGACCTAATCATGGCTTCCATGGCTCAAGAGTCATTAATGAGTCATCAAACCACCACATGAGTTCCTTTGTAGGGTCCCTTTGGCCTACTAGAGGGATATGGATGCCATGAACAGATTCGAGCACTAGAAATTGTCTAAAGGTGTAACCAACATTAAGGGAGGCAAACAAGGTTCTTAAACCCTAAACAAATCTTCTTGGAATCAAGAGCTATGAAAACAATATGGAACCATATATCTCCAGGAGGTGCTAAGACCATGTTTGAAATGGACACCATTAGGATTTTATGCACATTATGGATGGGTAATGGGGCCTTGACCATCATCAAATAATGAACAAGTGCCTTGGGACCTTGTTGAAGATTTTTGAACTTAAGAGCCTTGGACAAATTCTCAAAACAACACATGGGAACTTTCTAGGTGGTCTTTAGCCTCTAAGTGAGATATAGGTGTTATGAATAGGTTTTGTGCATTGAAATGGATCTTGAGGAATAATTATGGTTAGAGGGGAACACAAGAAAAAAAATAACTTCAATCCTTAATTAAACCTTCTCAACCTCATTCACCATGAACAACGATAGAAAGCATAAAAATCCTCTCTGGAGTTGTTAAGCATTCATTATTCTCAAGAATAGAAGAATAATTGTCCTCGATTTATGAGCCTCGACCATTCACCTATCTTGGCCATTCCTTCAACACTAAACAAAGTGCAACCTCGGAGAGAAAGAGTTTTCCCTAGGGAATGTTTGTCCCAGATTGTTGAACTCCGGGACCACTCACCTAAATGGGCCATTCTTCCGACACTAAAAAAAGTGGAACCTAGAGAGAATGTATACACCCTAAGGAATGACTGCCTAGACCGTTTCCTAATGAAATGATTGTCCCGCACCAACCTCCGAAAACGCACTATCTCAAAAAACTGCTCACAATTGTGAACCTCAAAAGAATGACTTCGACGAGGTGAAGCATGCTTCTTGACCACTACTCAGAGTGATTTTCAAGAAGAAATATTTTCCCAGACCATTCCCCAACACATGCCAGCCAAGGGGAATCATTGTTCATGGTACATCAACAATATGTCAAACCATTTTCTTTACGTAGATCGGCCCCGATATGGGACTACTCTCCGACCATTGGAAAATGCTTGTTTGTCAAAAATCTCAAACCACTTTCTCAATTGGAAGTAACTCTCGATCTCGACCATTTTTCAAATTGAAAATGATTTTCCATAAATCAAGAACACATCGGGCTTCCCAACCTGAGTCATCTCAATAAAATACCACCAATAAGCTTTGTTTCTTTGAATATGCAAACTTTTCATATTGGACAGTGGATTTACCAAAATATCTTCTAATCTTCTCATCTCAGGATATATTGAGAATCCATTTTTCGACTATCATGGAGAGAATGTAATGTTTGATCTAAAATGTACTTTAGTTTTCTGGAACACTAGTTTTCTCCGAAGATCTAAGTAGCTCTCGATCATTACAATATATCATGGTTGAATCTGGACACTTATGTTTTCCTGCCAGCTCATGACATCGTGGAAAGGCTCAAACTGAACATATCCATCGCACTCAATTCTTCTCACATCCCCGATAGTTTGTCATGGATTCTTCCAACCATCATCCCTGACTGAAAACCATCTCGACATACACCTTACTACATAAATCTTCACCATGCTTTGTTATTCATTGGAGGCTCGATTGGTTGTCTTGTTCAATTTGTATATAAGAGTTCTTTCTGGTATACCTCAAAAATCTTGAGGTTTCTATAAACTTCTTTATTTGATTACTCTCTTGAGGAGAAAAATACTTACATTCATATGATGTAAACTACAACCCATAGATATTGCGACGATCTAATGGATTAGGTAGAGTTATGTCTGGTTACTGGAACAAAGTTATCATCATAGTCTTCCTCCATCTAGGAGAATCTCTAGATCTGAATTCACATGCTTCCATTCATAAGTCTTCTTTCATACATGGTTCTTCATCAAAACTTCCATTCCTTCTACTTCATCTTCTTTGATTTCTCTGGTATAGTTAAAAACCAAGTTCTCGTAGGTCTTTAATTCTTTTGGATATAATGACCTGGTTGTTCTTCATTTTGTTTTCTTTGAATCTGCTATTCTCATGTTTTTTAGCTCTTGTGTCCATGGAGTTGTATATAGATTCCATGCCCTAAAAATCTAAACTTCTTCCTTTTCTTCATCATAGGATCATGGATGGATGGACAACCACGATATTTGTCTTTGAAGAATACTTATTCTAAATTCAAACTAAACATGTGTTGCTTTTTATGATTGCCACCATCAATGGGAACATGGATAGATATCTCATAATCCTCAATGGATAATAACATTTAGGATTAGCTCCCTCATAAACCTTTCTTCATGCATGAATGCAAGATCTCCTTTTGGAATTCTATAATAGGTCAATTAACCAAGTGAGTGCACGCCACCAGACCTTATTTTCCTCACAGAAAGTGTGACAAGCATTTTCAATTTCCTTAACTGCTCACTTTTATGTTTTTACTTTTTTCCAAGTTTCTTGAAGTTTGATTCTAATTTCAACTTATCTTGCAATTTTTACTTATGTTAATATCTTTCACATGAATTGTTACCAAGGATTGTCTATGTAATTTCATCTTTTCATGTGTATTGCTTGATTTGTAGTCATCATGATAGCAATCATTATCTTGTTATTCTTTTATATAGTATTTTTCTCTTTGAGCATCTTATCTTCTAGGAAAAGGATATGAAAGATATGTATAGAAACTATGTAAACATGGTATGTACATGAGTTATGAATAATATTGTTACCTTATCATAGAAGAAGTATGTTTTAGATCCTGCTGGTCTTCTTTGAGGGTTCTCTTCTTCAACAACTCCATGCTTCGTGTGTTTCTTCCTTTTCTTTAACTCGACAACATCTCGTGACCAATGGAGCAACTAGATCAACTAGAACAATGTTTGTCTCCCTCTAAACTTCCTGAATTGGGAGAAGGCATTGAATGCTTTATGAATGAAATAGCCATTGAATGCAACATGCTAATGATATGATCAACCTCATTTAATTTACTAGTGCAAATTGTAGCAAATAATTTTCCCTTTGACAAATGGAAAACTAACATAATACATTACTCTAACTTGTCCTCGAGTTAGAGTTAATCAATTCATAAATCAATAAGGAGCACAATTTTCAACCAAAAATTAATTCATCAACTAATTTAACGCGGTCTCACTTAGAGTAAATCAATGATAAACTATCAAGACAAATGTAAAACCAACATACATTCTAACTTTTCCTTCTTGAGCAGAGTTAATCAATTCATAAATATCAAGGAGTTATAGCTCTTTTTCAACCAAAATTAATTCAATTTAACTACCTTAACGTTGTCCTCGGATTTAGAGTAAATCAATTGATAAATCATCAAGAAATTACAGTTCTTCAACCAACAATTTATTCACTCAACTAATTCATAAAAGAATTGATTACTTTAAGATAATATTTTTTTAAATTAAGAGATAGAATGGATAAGGTTTTAGATATACATACAATTCACTAAACAAATAAAACTTACAGTGAGATGCAATCAAGGAAGAACAACCTCATACCAAGTATACAATAGGAAACTAACAAGGACAACCTTTCCCTCTACTTACCCCTTTGTCAAAAATTGAGACACTAAACCCTCAATGAAACCGGGAATCCTCAATTAGCAATTAGTAAAACTATTAAATAAGAAAATAATTTCCTCCTTATTATCCTAAACCACCTCAAAATTTCCTTAATATTTACTCCTCAATTAGTAAAGACTATGAATGATGAAAATCATCCCCTCCTTCTAATTATCCTCAAACCACCCCAAAATTTCCTTAAAATATCATCACTTACTTAATATATCCTCATTGTTTTCCCCTAATTAACAGTAAATTTTCTAAACCCATCTCATTAAAAAACTAAGAACAAAAAATTCTAAGCTCATTTCAATAAAACTAACGACAACAACCATTATGAAAGCTCCCTTTCTCCCATTAAAAGCCTACATTTCTCTTTGTTGTTCCCATTAAAAGACTACATTTCTCAATTAAAATATTGTTGTTTCAATTGCATGAATGCCTCTACTTGTTATCCATGCAAAGATCCCATCCAGTAATACATTTTAGTTTTACTTATCTAAAGATAACTTAAGAGTGTCATTTATTATTTTTTCACTATTTTATAACAACTAGCTTACTTTTCATCCCCATGGAAGCATTACTATAACTAGACCTTATGCACATCCATTACACGGGATACACTTATTAATAGCCTAGCATTATTGTACAAATACAAGAGTTACTCATGTGGCTATCACAAGTAAATATTGCACCTACACTATTAAACAAACACTATGCACTATATACTCCTACACTCTCTAATTATATTTCATGAATGCTCAATTTACAAACACAAAAAGTTAGCGCACTACACAAGAGTCATGAATGATTACTCAAACCAACACACAAGTCCTTTACATGGGTTCTTAGAGGCCTCCTAGTGCAATATGGGGTCCATAGGTAGGTTTTGTGCATTTGAAATGGTTCTTAAGGCCTAAAAATGTAAAGAGAGGAGACAAGAGCCTTAAACACTAATTGACCTTTCTCAAGCTCAAGCATGGTGAACAACACCTAGATCGCGTGTCGTCGTTTCTAGGGGATCTTTGGCATATGAGTTGCATATGTACATCATTAAGATTTTTTCACACCACATATGGGTATCAAGACCTTGACCATGGTTGGAGAAGGGAAGCCACAACCTCAATCCTTTAAATGATTGGAGGAGGGAAACAACATTCTCAGGACCTAATCATGACTTCTTGGGCTCACACCCATGAATGTACCATCAAACCACCACGTGATTCCTTGTAGGGTCCTCAGCCTACTAGAGGGATATGGATGAATAGATTTTGAGCAATAGAAATTGTCTAAAGGTCTAACCAACATTAACGGAGGCAAACAAGGTTCTTAAACCCCAAACAAATCTTCTTGGAATCAAGAGCTATGAAAACAATATGGAACCATATATCTCTAGGAGGCATTGGGCATTCATGTTTGAAATGCACACCATTAGGATTTTACACACATTATGGATGGGTAATGGGGCCTTGACCATCATCAAATAATGAACAAGTGCCTCGGGACCTCGTTGAATATTTTGAGCTTTGCCTTGGACAAATTTCAAACAACACATGGGAACTTTTGTAGGTGGTTCTAGCTCTAAGTGAGATAGGTGTTATGATTAGGTTTTGTGCATTGTAAATGGATCTTGAGGCATAATTATGGTTAGAGGGGAACACAAGAAAACAATAACTTCAATCTTTAATTGAACCTTCTCAAGATTCATCACCATGAACAACAAATAGAAAGCATAAAAAAATCCCTCTCGAGGGAGTTGTTGCCATGTAAAATGAATATGGGAGGAATTGCAAGGTCTTGGAAATCATGGATGGGTCTACGGTCCTCGACAATAGCCAAGGGAGGGAAACGAGAGCCCACAAAGCTAAAGCTTTATTTGCATGCTCAAGCACCATGCATGAATCCTCAAACCACCAATTATCACATTTCTAGGGTATGATTGATGTTTGAGGGAATATGGTGTAGGATGTCCAAGAAATGCATATGTTTAGCCTCAAAGTAATAGCCATATTTATGTTGCAGAGGGAATAATTGAACCTCTATTATATAATCCTAGGAAATCATGTAGAATTGGCTTGGTACATATCAAGGAACAATTGTAATTATCAACATGGAGAACGTATTGATATGCATTCCATTATGCTCTTCCCTATAATTAGCTGACATTGTAAGAATTTTATGCTCGAATGAGTAATTGTGAACCTTTAATACTTAATCATATGGATCGATTAAGTATTAGTTATTATGACTTGGTTAATTGTTTACATGGATGTTTTCCTATTGCAAGCATGGAATTATAGATGTAATAACCTTCCATGGAGATGTTTGATTAAATAGAGTTAAGTGAAGATATCCAAAATTAGCAAATTAAGGATAAATTTTGAGATCTTTGCATTAACGTCCAAGAGTGGGATCTTGAAATGTTATAATCCATTTCGATATGGATCCTCTCAACGATCAAATGTTGTCTTTCCATAATTTTAGGGAAAAAATAATGAAATTTTCCAATGACATTTCCATTTCCAATCTCGATGAGCATCTCACAACAATATCACAAGAGAATGTTAAGGAGTCCTACCCAAAATGGAGCGAACAAGGTTAGGAACTCTTACCCATAATGGAGCCCATATTAAACAATATACATACACATCAAAGACAAGGTATCATAACCCCATAAAGACCAACATATTCCTAAAACAACAAGGAATTGCACATAATCCCTCATCAATGGGAAGTAAACTACTTATAAATTTAACAACTTATAAATATTAATATTGGATTAAATTTAAGTTATATTTAATGATTTATTAAATTTCTCACTACTTTTTAATTGAAATTAAATTGTTTGAGTTTAAAAATTTTACCCATTATAAAAAAACAAAGTTATGTACTAGAAAGTAAATTGTTTAATAAAAAAAATTATATTAAACACATGATATAAGTTTGGAGGGTTGTGAGCCTATATGTATTGGAAAGTTGTTTTAATCAAATTAAATAACAAGATTCCACTCACTATTTTCAGGGAAAAAAATTCTTTGCAAAAAAAAATAACCGTTGTAAAATATCAATAAAATAAATATGCATTATCCTTTATGAAATAATACACAAAATACAGAATCCATTTAAATAATAATAAAAATAATATATATCCATATAAAAATAATAGCAAAGCAAGGCACATCTATTGACATTTCAATGAGCACAATTAATGATCTTTAACTCTTAACCCCAAACTCTAATCATGCAATGAAGATGATGGCGATTCTAGTCACCCTCCAAAAAATCAATAATGATTTATTGTTCATAACTTTCTTGCATTTTATCAAGGCATCCGCTAACATGTCTACTTTTAGCATTTACCTAATCACACTAAAAAATTATTGTAATGATATGTAATTGCCACGCTTAAATGATTAAGAAATTAAACCATGGCATCTAAATAAATACCCACTTCTTGTTCATGCCAAGGTTTCTAGATAATCGTGGTACTCAATACAATTAATCTAAACCGTAAGTGCATTCTTTTGAGAAGAGAAATATTAGCGAGTTTTTTCACTGCTTTTGGCATTTTTGGTGTTAGGAAGTTTACAAAGTTTACAATTAAGTTATAGTTACAGTTTTCGGAATCTTCCTTTACCTATTATAGTCTTTCCACGTTTATCATTCATAAATTAGATATGACTGTGCTAGTAATAAAATAATATATATACGGGAAATTAAACTCTTAAGTAATAACTCACAACTTTCAAATGAATTATTAGTATTTATATTTATATTTATAATAAAATAATTGTATCCACCCACTCTAATTATTAATATTTATATTTATAATAAATAATTTTAATATTTATTAAAATTTACTGATGGCAGATGCTTGTTGTACCGGGTTATAATAAAAACGTGTTATAAAGAACGAATATAGCATGCCATCAGTAAATTTATTTTCGTCCAAGGTAGAGTTCAGTGAGCAGTTCACCAATCTGATAGCAAAACCTACTTTCATACATAGAGAAGAAGTTCAGCGAAGGGTTTTGATATTTGAGGGTGCATTGCGAGAATAGAGAGCCATTTTTAAAGCCAATATGGAGCCTTGCCATAGTTCTGAGAAAATTACAGATAAGGAAGATAGGGAGCAGATCGAAATTACTCCAAACAGTGCAAGTGATCAATGTGCTGAGGACGGGGACTCATTTGGGGCATTGAAGAGTGCA
>SNQJ01S0236457.1:0-10539 GCA_010110895.2 Picea sitchensis
AGGGCGCTGGTAGCTTATCTCTGAGAAGAGATGTGTCTGCTACTCACATTCATGAGAAGATGATTACAATGAGGCTCTAGAGGCATTTTTACAATAGACGATAATGCCAAAAGTCATAAACATCCAAAAACCTAACCCTAGGAGATGAAGCACCAAAATTCATGTGGGCCCCGTTTGGGTAAGTTAGTACATCAACTTCCTGGGGTCGTAACTTTTGCATACGATCTCCGTTTTAGGTGTGTGATAGCTCGTTGGAAAGGTATAATCAAGGAGATTCATTTTAGGGACTCAATCATTCCTTTGGATATCATTGAGAACCTATATCTCAAAAAACCTTCATTTAGGCCCTCAAATTGGCCCCGGAAGTTAAAACCTGCTAAAAATAGTAAATTGCCAAAATTGCCAGAAAACTGTTTTGAGCCAGTCGGAAAAGGTGGGTGGCCACCAATATCCACCTGGATCAATATGTGAATACAATAATAAGTATTTTCCCAACACCAACTAATTTTTTTAAGCACCAACTGAAGTAAGGAGCAAAAACTCCTTGGAGAGAATCAACTCTCAAGAAAGACCCAGCTTGCTGCAAGACCCATCTCACTGATAAAACAAAGTCTATCCAACTAGAGTTCATTCGAATCTATTAGCAGTGATTCATTAATGAATCAATTATGTTTCATGATCAGAGATATACAATCAACACTCATCACTACACTTCATCTTCTCTCTGAAATTCGTGCCTTCTTCACTTCGCCTTTCCTCTGATATTCACACTTTCTTCAGTTCTGCTTCTCTATGATATTCACATGGACCTCAGGTCCATATCCCCTTCATTTTATCCACAGGCCGCTCTTTCTTAGAGATCCTATATTTCACACAAGCACGTATACTTCTTCCACAAAGCACACCTCTAGTGAACCAATCATGGTTGTATTTATACTTTCTTATGCTAAAAACTAGTTTAAGTTATTGAGCTGACCTATGCAACAAGTTATAACCAACTTGTCTATTTAGAACAAATTTGGGACCACCAGAGTTCATCGTTTTGGGTCTTCAACCTTAAACCTAGCATCCACTTCACTTTCATAAATTGATCACAGGTATGGATCGATTTTCCTTTGTCTCTGTGTATACAGTAATCGATGCTTCCTTCAAACCATGTTCATATGATCATTGGCGTAGAACCAAGGGATTATAAATTTAAGTGAGGAATTACATTATCATTTTTAAGTCTCTTTACCATATGACCAATAGCGTTATTCAGACGTTAGGTGAGACAATCACTTATCAAATAATGGTCACGATTCAATCTTCTAACGAGATGGATGGCTGTCCTCACTTCGTCACTTTTCCCTTCGTAACTTTTGAGTTTGAAACCTTTCAAAAAATTTGAATCAGATTTCCCGAATAGATCGGATGGCTTACATTAATTTCACGGAAACAAATCAATCGTCATATTTTATTCTTACAAGGCTTAATATGACAGCCAGGACTTAATCAATCGTTGATATGGATGGACACCATTTACTCTGCAACTTCGTCTATTATACTTATGCTATCCTTCCATTGGGTTTTGATCAACGGTTGAGAATGCAACCGAACAATAGATCAATGGTCAAGATCTCCTTCGGGTCTCTGGACTTCAGAGATTTAGAGTGTCAACCCTTTATTTCCTCTGTACGTCAATATTTCGGAGTTGACAAACCATTAACGTGTGTCCCTCTCGGATTAACAGTCAATATATCCTTCGGGTCTCTAGACTTTAGAGATTTCAAATCTCAACCCCTTCTTTCCTCTGGAGTGATCACCTGTTGAGTAAGTCATAAAAGGTGGAGATCGCTTGTTGTCAGTTAACACTTCCACTTACACTATCCTTCCACTGTAGCAGATCGATGGATGAGAATTATCCCAAAGTGATATTCAGATTAGACTTCTCGTGTCCACTTTGGGATTTCCAGACTTTGGGAAAGTGTTGGTGGTAAAAATCTTGAAGAAAAACTCTCGGAGTGGCATAACTTTCTTACGTCACTTGATAACATGTCACAAACCAAGTAGCTACCATGTGTCACTCTAATTCATGATTTTCACATACCTGAAATGTTGATTCATATTGACACTTTTCATTCTCTGATTGCACCATGTGTCCTTGCTGACATAGTCTTGTTGACGTGGATCTCCTCATGTGTCACATGTTCATCTCCTTGATCTAACGGTCAAGACAGTATCGAAGGGTATCTCAGATCGATGACTAAGAGAGACTTTGGACCTTCATCCTTCAGGACTTTGGGACTTTTGACATTTCTTGGTGGTGAAACTCCCAAAGAAATTATCCTGGAGTGATGTAACTTGCTTACATCACTTGTTGACATCGCACAAGCCAATTTCCTCTTGATGCTTGTCATCATATGATTATGCCATGTGTATTTGCTAACGTGGTCTGCTGACATGGTCTCCCACATGTCTTTTGCTGTCATGGTCTGCCACATGTTCTTGTAGACGAGGTTTGCTGATGTGGTATGCCACGTGTCCTTGCTGACATGGTCTGCTAACCAACAACCCTAATCCAACGGTCATCATATATTCTCCAGATCTGATGGTCCTTATTCATTTCAGATTTTGGGCTTCATGAAATTCAACTTTAAAGTTTCCAATACTTTCGAAGTGAAATTCCCCGAAAAATAGCCTCCTCTCATCTTTGGACCTGAACTGAATGTTGTTCATCAATCATGATCCTATATTGATGGCTCAATCTATCTGTGATGTATATTTTCTATCTTACAATGTCCTTCCACTTGGAATGATCCAACGACTGACTAAAGTTCATATAAATGAGATCTCATATCTTACCTCACTTATCCTATCCTTCTACTCAAAAATTATCTGACGGTTGACAAGAATTTGGGTTTGATTCGACAGCTTATGGCTATTCGAATAATAAAAATCTCAACCCTTTTAGTTTATCCTATCCTTCCACTAAAATTTTATTCAATGGTCATGAAGACACTCTAACAAGATCAACGATCAAGGATGATTTCAGAACCATAACTTGCGAGTGATTTAACTCATCACCAAAACTCCGCAATTAGAAGTTGTTCACTCTAGGTGAGTCAACCACAATCTTTGATCTTCGACGCTATAAGATCAGACATTCTTGACTAATTGTGGGATTAGAACAAGCATAATATTTGATTCTCCTTTTGATCTCCGCAATTCACCCCTGCCGTTGATATGGCGATTTCGCATCCAATGGTCATGATTTAATATGGATTAATCTCATTTTTTGTTGGATCAACCGCAGTCATAGATCTTTGGATCTATGAGATCTGACAATCTATACCGATTGTGGGATTGTAACTAGTGGTTTGTTTAATTCTTCTTTCACTCCCCGCAATTCATCCCTATCATTGATCTAGCTTGCAGATTCGACGGTAACCATCCTTCAATGGTACTCAAGCCCACAGTCACTCATATGACCGATGTCTATAATATGAGATGGTTAATGTGGTCAATTTATTGATCGGATGAATTTTGAGGCTTCTCACTCTGATCGGACGGTTGTTTAGGCTTCTCACTCTGATCTTATGCTTTTGATTCCAAACTTTGACCTCTGCATATTGTTCGCTCCTCCTCCTGAACTTAAACTTTCGATATTTTGTATATTTTTCACTCCTCCTCCTAATATTTTGTCATAGGAACATTGTTGATCCTATCATGATAAAAAATAATCATGAATTTCTTCATCCTATCTCTTCATTTGCTTCTTTACTGCATTTTCCCTTCTGATATTTGATCTTCATTCAGCTTCTATACAATGTTTTCCCTTCTAAGCTTTGATCTCTACATATTGTTCACTCCTCCTCCTGAGCTTACACTTTGGATCTCTGCATACTATTTGACATCTTCTGTTGACTGATATAATGTTGACATGAATGACAATTTCATCTCTAGTAAATCACAATGATAATCAACAAATCATCACATCGATTGTTGCCATCAATGACAATATGTCCAACAATTTTATCCTAAGTTCTAAGGATGGAGACAAGTGGGCCAAAGTAGCTATCAACATGACAAGTGTCAAGTTGGTAACATGCATACATATAGTTTGGACTTAGTTCATTTTTTGATTCATTCCATCATCATTCAAAGACTCATTCAACTATCCATCATACTCGTACCTTCTTGTACCTGTACATGTACCTATACCTGTATATGTACCTATTTAGCTTGGGATATGGACTGAAGAAGTGGGTTGTCAGGCCCATGGGATACTAAAGAGGCAAGTTTTTAGGCCCATGAGAAATTCTCTCTAGGAGAGAGAATTGTTGGGAATTGATTTCCTAAAGGTTCCAAGCTGTAGCTACACGGATCTGATACTTCCTGTCTAGCCTGTTGTTGAGGCCTCAGAAAGGAAGTGGGGCAACTGAAGGACTGTTGAACAAAAAAGGGGCACACTTCCTGGGGTGGGACATGCATGTGGGGAATGAGGGATTATAGGTTGTTAGTTTGAGTTGGCACCTATGAAGGAATCTTTCTTGTTGTTTGCAATACATCATCCTAGTTAGGAATCCCTTTACCCAGGTGGAGTTTAGTCCTAGCTCGGGGGTGACCCACTGTTGAGAGTGATGAGAAACGTGGTCTAAGGCTGGGAGGTTCATGGAAGGTCTGCACATAGTTGGTGATATTTTTACTAAGATAAGTGTCCATTTTGTGTTAAATTACATGATTCATTATTATGTATGCATTTATTTTTATGGGTTATTCCTATGTGTGTTGCATGTGTATTTTTATTATTATTCTGTATGAATATGTGCATTTGGAGAATGTATTTGTCTGTTTTAAGTTATATACATAAATTTTTGCAAGAGTTTTTGTGTGTATATGTTTTAATTTTTTATAGGGTTTGAAATTTTTATGTGGCATAGCCTAGTTGGATGTTGGGGATGTTATAGTTTTACATATTTATTTTCTCGTCTAAACAATTAATTTATTTTTAACTTTTATCAATTTCAGATTTTGTTTTCTTTGACATTTTTTAGGAAAATTTGGTTTATTTGAAGTAATTTTCCTTTCCATGTCAACCACATATTTTTCTCGTCTTTTGTGAATTCCATAAGAATAGAAAGAATCATATGATATTCCTAGGTTCCATAACACTACTTATGTGGTAATTTCCATACCTACAGTCTCTTGTTGATACATGATCTACATGTTGTTCCCATCTTCTTATTTTCTATTCTTCCCTCCATACAATTTCTTTTGCAAGAGTATATCATATAAAGTTGACAATTTTTGCAAACGTGATATTATCAAACCAAAGATTCTTCAGTTCTAGCCAATTCAAAATTTCCTACCCTATGGAGTCGCCAGATGTTGACCTGAAAACTCGCCAAATTACCACCATGTTGCAAATAGTTGCAAAGAAGGATTTGATTTTTTATTTATTTATCTATGATATATAAATATTTAACTATAGGTGAGACCCCCTAGGGAAAAATAATGGACATTTAATTTCAAATATTCCCTAGGTTTGAAAATTAAATACTACGTTGAAACAATCTTATTTTTAGTTCACTATGGTATTGGTTTCTTCATCAATATAATTATGAGTCTTGTCACACAAAAGGAATGGTTATTCTCATAAAACTCCAAAGAATCCTCCATGTTACATACATTTTGTTCATAAATGCTATGAGAAGGTCATAAAAGGTTATGGGGAAACTTAAGCATTCTTTAGTTTATAAAAGATATGTCCCAACAAACATTTGTCATAATATTGGTCTTTGTTACATGGAATATTAAAAGGATAGAAAGTTCACTATGCATGTGTTATTTTATGCATGGTATGGTTATATAGTCCACCATATATTAAAACCATTTTATCCAAATACTGTCACTCTCATATGGTAACCGATGGTCCTATATCACAAAGGTGGCATGTTGAGTTTTAAAAGTTGGAATATTTTTTTAACATAGTGCATACAGTTTATTATATAAGCTCATGATGATATTGGGTAATGATATTGTTACTTAAGATTTGTTTTGATAATTCGTATTCAATGCTCATCGCATTGATTGATCATATTGAATGTGGTTTTAATAGAATATATATTGATGTGAAAATGGACTGTCATTTGGGGTGGTAGTGAGTTTTTTGTTGGGTATGTGTTATATTCTTTGTGCATAGGGGGAAAGAGTGTCCCATTTCCTTATGGGTCACAGGGGAGAGAGATCCCCCTTACATAGGAGTTCGGTGGTAGCGCCCCTGAAATCTGTTTTTACTAGTTTTCATGTTAGTTTTTGGGCATTTTTTCATCACATGGTTTTTCGCTGATGGTTTTCTATTTTCGGTTAAGGAATTAGGGTTTTTGACTAATCCAGGTCATTGGATTAGGATTTTGGATGTCGATGGCTCATATATTTATATTTTATTTTAAACAATGTATGAGATGATCAGTATAGAATATGTTGGTTTTCCCAGTTTGGGTTTCGAGGGGAAAACATCTCTGTATAATGTATGTATTTTCCATTGTATATTTTTTGTTCTTTTATTAAAAATCAGTTTGCAGTAAAATATTGTACAAGGTTAAAATATACATTTGGTATCAGAGAAATTATTGGCTTCAGAGGGACACCTTTTTGGTTAGGGTTCTGGCTCAATACTATGATAAACCTTGTTACAGTGGGAGATCTGCAATATTGATTCTTCAAGTGAAAATAAATGGTGTGCATTTCGAAAATAGAGATCAAGAAATTTAATGGGCAATGTTTTGAGCCGTGGAATCTCAATATGGAAGATATTTTAGTAGATAGAGATAAATGGATCACGATGGATCCAGGTACTGCACCTACATGAATGTTAGTAGATGACTGGAAAAAGTTGGATCGGAAGGCGAAGAGAACAATTCAATTGTGTCTCTCATATTTAGTATTACTGGATTTGTCAGGAGAAGATACAACCAAGGAGTTATGGAATAAGTTGGGGAAATTGTATCAATCTAAGTCTTGGGTAAATAAACTATTCCTGTGGAAGAATTTGTATAACCTAAGGATGAGAGATGGAGACTTAGTGACAAATCATCTGAATACCTTAAATATTGTGGTAAGTCATATGTTATCTGTTGATATTAAAATTTTAGATGGAGATAAGTGTATCAATTGAATGTTCTCTTTACCAAACTCGTGGGATGGTCTGGTTGTGGCCATAGGTAGTAATAAAAATATCTTGAGTTTTGATGATGTGGTCTCATCCTTGTTGTTGGAGGAGATGAGAAAGATGAACTTGGAAGGACAAAGCACATACGCATTATTTGCAAGAGGAGACTCCCATGAAATAAATATATCTAAGTCCTCAAGTGGTATATCTAAGTCTAAGGGTAGATCTAAATCTTCCGAAAAGTTTGTAAAGGTATGTTGGAGATGTGGAAAAGAAGGGAACTTCAAGAATCAATGTAGATCCAAAACCATTGAGAAAGTGGAGGGATATGAAGGTTCTCCCTCTACAGAACAAAATACCTCCAAGGAATAAGGAGGATATGTGTACTTGGATTCTTCAAGCACACATCTAGATCATGAGGCATGGTTGGTTGAATTAGGTGCATCCTTTCATATGATTCCCCACAGGGAGTGGTTCTATTAATATGAATGGTATGATGGAGGTAATGTTTTCTTAGGTGATGAGTTGACATATAGAATCATAGGATGAGGGAAATTTAAGTTCAGGCTCATAGATGAAAGGATTATAACACTGACTGGTGTTTTTCACATCCCAGGATTGGCCATAAATTTGATTTTTGTAAGCAAAATAGACGATGCAGGGGTAAAAACAATATTTGAAAAAGAAACATGTAGGATGGTTTGAGGAGAAATGGTGTCTCCGAAGGGAGTTTGGCTTGGAAATTTGTATAATCTACAAGGAATCATTATTACAAATGGGTGTAATAGTTCCATTGTTCCTAATATTGGAGCAGATGAATAAAGAAATCTTGCAGTCTCTAGAGAAAAGGTTATGTTGCAGCATCAAAGACTGGGGCATATTGGAGAGAATGGTCTTCAACTACTACATGGTAAAGGTATGGTTGAAGGTATGTCTAACCACTCTCTGGATTTTGATTTCTATGAAAATTGTGTATATGGGAAGAATAATTGGGTAAGATTCCCCTATGGTGCAACAAGGGAAGAAGGAATTTTATAGCTAGTACACAGTGATGTGTTTGGACCTATGTATGTTCCATTATTGGGAAAATATATGTACTATGTCTCATTTATATATGACTTCTCAAGGAATACTTGGATATATTTACTCAACAAGAAATATGAAGTCTTTGATAGCTTTAAATATTTTAAGGCTCTTTTTTAGAATCAAACAAAGAAAATAACTAAGGTGTTGAGGACAGATAATGGTGGAGAGTTATGTGGGAATGAATTTGAAGAGTTCCGTAAGAAGTGCGGTAAAGTAAGGCAAAATACTACTTTGTATACACCTTAGCAAAATGTTTTTGTAGAAATGATGAACATGACACTAGGTTAGGGAAAGAATTATGGGCAGAGGCAGTGGGTACTGCATGTTAGCTGGTCATTATATAACCCTCATCAACACTATATGACAAGACTCCACATGAGGTTTGGACTGGTAAGAAACCCTCTCTCATACATCTCAAGGTATTTTGGTTATGAGGCCTATTTTCATGTTCAAAAGGAAAATAGGAGAAAGATAGATAAGAAGGATGAAAAGTGTATCTTTATTGGGCATAAATATTGTCTCAAAGGTTATAATATTTGGAACCCAAAAACTAAGAAGGTTGTGTATAGACGAGATGTGGTATTTAGAGAAATGAAAGATGTTTTCAAGCAAGAAGTCCTGTCGAGTAAGGAAGAACCACAAAAAATAGAATTTGAGTCAAAGGATAATGAAATAGACTCTACAAAAGAACATGAATCAGAAGAAGAACATCCTCATACTCTAGTATTGAGGAGATAGATGCGGGAAAAAAGTATACTGGAAAGGTATACTCCAACTTATTTCCATTCAAAATTCACTTTTTCTATTACTGGTGATGATCCTAGAACTGTTAGGGAGGCAGTGGATTCATAGGATGGAAAACTTTGGAAAAAGGCCATGGTTGAAGAAATGACATCCTTGGATAAGAATGAGGCTTGAGATCTAGTGGAGTTTCCAATTGGAAGAAATCCCATTGGCAACAAATGGGTATTTAAAAGGAAGCTGAATGCAAAAGGAAAAGTGGATAAATACAAATCTCGGTTAGTAGAAAAAGGTTATTCCTAGGTTGAGGGAATTGATTTTGTTGAGATTTTTTCTCCTCTTTCCAAATTAACTTCTATTAGATTTTTATTAGATTTTGAAGTAGAATAGATGGATGTGAAGACAAAAATTCTACATGGGGATTTAGAATAAGGAATCTATATGAAGCAACCAGAGGGCTTTGCTGTGAAGGGAAAGAAGGAGATGGTATGCAAGATGAAAAAGTCCCTATATATTTTAAAACAATCACCAAGGATGTGGTATAAAAAATGGATACTTATATGTTTAGACTTGGCTTCAAAAGAATAAAAGAGGATCATTGTGTGTATTTTAAATTAATTGGTGATCATTTGATTCATTTGATCTTGTATGTGGATGAATTGTTGTTGATAGGAAATAACAAGGAGATTATCCAAGATGTGAAAACTAAGTTGTCCTATAAATTTGGCATGAAGGATCTTGGTGTTGCAAATTTCATTTTGGGAATGGAAATTAAAAGATATCGAAAAAATAGGAATATCTGGTTAAATTAGAGAAAACATGTTGAGACAATATTGCAAAGGTTTAATATGCAAGAATGTAAACTGATCAGGATCCCTATTCCTGTAGGTGTAAAGTTATCTATGAATCAATGTCCCAATACATAGGAAGAGGAGGAGGACAAGTATTGTGTTTCATATGCGAGTGTCGTTGGCAGTTTGATGTATCTAATGGTCTGTACTAGACCAGACATTGCACATGCAATGGGAATTTTGAGCAGGTATATGTCAAAACTAGGGAAGGAGCATTGGACAATAGTAAATATATTTTTCAGGTATTTGCATGACACTACTAGTTATGGATTGTGCTACCAAGGAAGACCAGGTTTGGACAAAGTGTTAGACATACATGGATTTGAGGATGTAGAATGGGATGGATATATGGATCATATAATATATACAAGAGGGTATGTGTTTAACCGGTTTGGAGGAGCAATCAATTGGATGAGGAAAATACAGTCTGTAGTGGCACTTTCAACTACAAAATCCAAATAAATGGTAGCCACTCATGTAAGAAAGGAATTTTTATGGTTATAGAGATTTTGTTCTGGTATTGGGTTCATACAACAAGCTATAGGGATAGATTGTGACATTCAAAGTGCAATTTTTCTAGTGAAGAACCTAGATTATCATTCAAAGACAAAGTATATTGATGTTCAATATCAATTTGTGAGAGACATAGTTGAAGAAAAGAAGGTGATGTTGATGAAGGTGGACACTTTGAAGAATGTTGCAGATTCA
>SNQJ01S0236458.1:0-13822 GCA_010110895.2 Picea sitchensis
GCTCTCTCTGAGACTCAATCTCTAATAGATAGTGACTTTAAATTGACGACTAGATTTATGTGTTTATGAAATGTTCCTGATTTTGTTGGCAAGGAAATACAAAACTTTGGGCTATGGAGTCAACTTCGTGAAAGCGAGAGAAATCAATGACTCGGTAAATGAAACTTTGAGAGGATAGAATCTAAGCAGGCAATGGTCTTTCAGTTCAAATGTCATTGTGTGTGGCGCGAGAAAAAGTACATAAAGCAACTCATATCACCATTAAAGGTGAATTATAACTTACTTAGAAGAAACATAGAGTTTAGATGGCGAAGTCTAAAACACCGCGTGATGAATTCTAGACTTATTAAACGTTCCAAATTAAACAAGGCAAAGGCATGAATATACATAAAACAAGAAGTACATACGTAGAGGGGATCACAATACATCAAACCACCACCATTAGAATATTTTCGTCAAAGCCTCAGGACTTCTGCATTATATTTCAATCGGGTTCAAAGATTACACTCAATAGTCCCTTCTCTGCACTACTTTGCCAACCTGACTTACATTAAAAAGATAGAATATATAGAAAAACTACGCCCCTTGGGCTGCCCTTTTTCAAACTGCTTCTCCTAGAAATATGGTTCCAGTTATTCCCTGCCAGATGACCTTTCGAATAGATTTTACTAAAAATGGAAACCCGATTGCACCCAATCATGTCATAATCGGCATCTTCGTCATGATCGATCAGTCATAAGTAAGATTCGATCATCAGGGTGTGATGCGTCGGTGTTTCCCCTTTCGTTTTCAGTTGTTGCGACGAATCTTGAACCTACACGTTTTCAGTGCCCAACCTTCTCCATCTTTTGTTAATCCCCCTCCTTGAATATTCGACGAGTTCTAGCGGAACAACGTGCATGAGTAACTTCTCAGCAACAGACTGGGTGTGCGGTTCGCTAAGAGCTTGGGTCTCCTTGGACTTCTTGATCAACCTTGGCCATCCCCTTTTTCTAGGTGTTGGTTTTTGGGATGACGAGTCTTTTATTCCCTTTCCTTTTCCTGTGCCCCCCTCCATTCCAGTCCCTGCGTTTTGAAATGTTGTTTCCCCCACGGATAGAGGCAAGTCTCCTTTGGGGTCTTTGGGGATGCTAGCTGAAATTAGAAACGAATTCCAATTTGTGCCCAGTCGTCTCAATTCCTCAACTACCAACAATTTGATCAATGACAGATGAAATAAATTCTTCCTCGGTTGGTTGGATTCGGCCTGGGAGCTGTCTGCCATCCTTTCTAGGCTTTGATGCAATAATAAAGGTAAATTCAAAGGCTTTTTCCCTGTGAAGTGCATCAACGTCCTGATGTGATGTGGGTATATTCTGTCAAACCTTCTTTCACAGGTGAAATACCTTTTAACCACCTTTAGGAGCTTTTGGAAAGGCTCCTGAAGATACTGAGTCGGAACACCCACTCTGATTTTCCCAGTTTGGAAGTTTGCCTTGATAAAGTCTTCATAGGATGATATGTCTAAAGGCATGCCTTTAGACCACTTTTCATCATGCGGAGGGATCTCCGTCGTGACTGACAGAGTTTCCATCGTCACTCGGAATGTGATTCCCGCAATGCTCACGTGGAACCTGTTAAACCCAAGAGAGAACTGTTCAACTAGTTTCACATTGTATCCTTTGATCTTCTCGCAATAGTGCATGCATATGACATCTTCAAAATATGCCTTGATGTTCAGATCTTTGTTGATTAATGGCAGTTCATGAGGCTCGGACCTCACGACCATGTCGCTTCGTGCCTTCTTTCTCACGCCTTGGGATGTCGTCATGATGCAAATGTATATTTGTTCAGTGTGTGCGATAATAGACGGTAACACCCTCTTGCGTGACGATTGAGAATGATATACTTCTCAAGGGCCTATTGGAAAGGCAGTTGCAGAAACTTTGTGAGCCAAGCAAAATCAACTCTAGGAGTCCACCGCGCGACCACCAGGTGCTATGAATAATTTTGGCGCAGAAAGAGATCAATGCGGTAATAAACAACCATGGTAGGCTCGTCGCAGTATGGAAGCGCGACAGAAAATTCTAGCGTGGTGGCAGGGCGTCGAGAGAATTGTCGCAAGACAGAGAATTGAGATGTGGAAAGAAATTTAGCGCGACAAGAAGGAACTCCAAAGAAGAGAGGATGGTTGTGAGAAGAACTATCGTCTGGCGCACTAGCTCGCAACTAACTCCAATAGGCTTCAGACAATGACAAAAAATAAGGTAGGGAAGGAAACTCGAATGAACAGACTCACAATACAAACGATGGCAATTAGCCTTCCCACAACGAAAGGACCCAGGACTTGCAGAAAAAACCACATACAACGCACAAATTTTGAAGGCAGAGGAGAAGCGTGCAGGGTAAAAAGTATTTATACTTGAACGAGCAAGGGTTGGAATCATGGCAAAGGATGATAAATCCATGGTGATGAGAAGTTTGGAAGTTGGTTGAAGATTTGCGCAACAAACTTGCACGACGGGTACGCTTTGAAGTGTGCAAAGTTTAGATCATAAGAGCTGGAAAGTATACCTGATATGAGCGTCGTGATTTCTTAACCTTTCTGAATTCATAATTGGGTCATGATGGTTGTTATATCCATCGACGTGACATTTATCCCAACAACTTGCCTTGACCTCGGGCACGTAAATTTCCTCTTTCTTACAGGACTCGATCTTTTGGGAAAGGGACCTTTACAAGTCGCACATGACTAATTATGACACCCTTTCCCGATTCTAAGGGCCAAGCCTACCACTTGCTGATGTTAACCCATTCGTTATCCAGTACCTGACTTCACATGCTTTGACACACAAGATACGACTCATACATGACTAACTCTAACTATAAAATTATGGTGCTAACATAATTGATTCCATGAACATTCAACTTCAGCTCATTATTCACATTCGTTGGATTGTCCTTTAAAGTACCTTGAGAGTCATCGACATCAATTGTGATTTCTCTTGCACTTGTTAACGGTATACCTCAATGACCAGTAATCAAGTGGTTTATTTCATGTTCGACATCAAATCATCTATTCACATGGATAGAATCGTATTGTTATAAGATTGAGACAAATACCCTAGATTGAGTATTTATCTGCATATACACTTTACCCAAGTTTTGATGGCGATTATTCGACTGATATACATGTTTTAACATAGATCCACTTTGTATTGGTTTGTGGTTATGTACTTATCACATCGTAGCTCCACTGTGTATTCTTTTGTGGCTATGATTAAGTCAGGTCATGGAGGGATGGAACCACATTGTATCTTTGGTGGCCATCTCCTTAATCAATATCAGGATCTGCAGTGTATTTATAGGTAGTCGTGCTTTGAGTCATTTGTTTTCCAAGCATAGGTATGCCTACCTCAGGGATGGAAGACATATTAACATTCTGATGGTTGTCTGCAGCTTCTACCAAGTTCTCCAACTCCATACCCTTGCGTCGACAAATCTACAAAGTGTTTCGGCCATCGGCATTCCTCTTTTGACTTCACACTTTGGGGGGGAATCTATTACCCATCAAAATTCCTCACTTTGACAAGTGTCGCACTTTCATTGTCGCAAGTTTCATAAGTGTTTCAAGTATCACACTTTTATTGTTGTAAGTGTCGCATTCAATTTTCCTAAGTGTCGCATCTCAAATGACACCATAAAAACACTTACTACAACCCTTATAACATGTTAGGAGAAGAAGACCCATCATTTGATAGTTGGAACAAGTATTTTACCTAGGGAATTACTCATCTTGGTGACATTTTGGAAGATCATCGCTCCCCTGCTCATACATAGGGAGCACTTGATTAGAATCTGGACCAGGGATCAAAATTTAGCCCCAAAATGAAATTGTTCATAATCGCATCAAAACAAACGGGTGCATAGGCCTCGTCGTCACTAACCCAATGCACTTCGAACGGGGTCAAACGGACATCGGATGAGTGAGATATCGCGTTCTATTCGATTTGCCAAATAGGCAAAAAAATGTTGACTGTACAATCCGTACAGGTGATGACGTGTCATGACCGTATTCTGACATGACATTGATGACGTGTCTGATGCTGACATGGCAGGAGTTGAGTTGGTAGATGACATGTCAAGTGTTGATTTGGCAGAAGTGGATGAATTAGATTTGGACACGAGGCATGTTGATTGGCCAATAGGGTGGTGCCACGTAGCCCAGGCATGGGTTGCCACATGGCACCATGCTGTAGTGTAAAATTATTATGGAGTCCGTGGGATTCGAACCGAGGGCCTCCCACCATAGGCGCAAAGCTTTAGCAAAGACCGCCATGCCAACGTACCACCACAATGGTTCTTAACTATAAATGTTTTAACATATATTTAAATGTTATATATGTTTCATTTTGGGCGCGGGTCGGTTTTGTGCGCCTTATCCATACGACCTATGGCCATTTAAATACACGGGAATCCAATCAACAATCAAGCACATCGACACTTGGCGCATCCACACGCTTGACACTTGTCCAGCCCACAAACCGACTTGCAATGGAGCCCTTAATTTGCGTTGGGACGTGGCCACATGGCCCCCATGCGCCCAACACCTCCGCGTTAAGGGGGCTTAGTTTACTAACATTGCAAAATTTTGGCACATTTTGTGGGCATGCGTGTGTGTGTTGGGTTTAGGCACAGGAAACGCCTAGAAGCCAGGTTACTCACACAGGAGGTGCATTTTGGCGAACCAGAGACAACAAGCTTGAAGGAGGAAAATGGCAGGAGGCCTATCTTCTTCATTTTTTGGCCAAATGAGGTGCCGAAAAAGCCCATTTAGGGTTTTTGGATGTTCTGAATCCCTTGGAACAGTTTTCAAAGCCATTTGGAGACTTATTTTGCAGGTTTTTCTACCTTGAAGTTTTAGGAGCTCTAGGGAGCTTAGGGCCACCATTGATGGAGGTCATGCTCAGATGAGCCCAAGTCTATTTTATGTGATTGAATAGTCATTTTTGACTAACTGTTATGATTTGAACACATTGGGACAGGTTTCAAAGGAATTTGAGGACTTTTACAGGTGTTTTTACCACAAGGAAGCTCATGGAAGCTCAAGGCCACCAGTAGAAGAGGTCATGCCTGGATGAGCCATGGTTCGTTTTCAGAGTTCTATTAGTCATTTTTTGGGTTTTTAAGTATTCTGAACCAAATGGTACAGTTAGTAAATCCATTGGAGTTGAGAAGAATCTTGTAAAAGAACTTTTGAAAAACTAATCCCAGAGAGCCTAGTCCATTGACGGAGGCTCAAGGAGATGTAGCCTAGTTGGGGGTGAACTCCTTTATCATGTTGTTCTTGTTGTGAGTGTTTGTTGGTTATTATTTGATGCAAGTTATTTTTGTTGTTGTATTTATGTAAACAACATATTTAGCCTTTTAAAAAATTCACACATAAACTTTTAAAAGAGGCATAAACTCGACACATAACTTCTCTTGCACAACTAAGACATTGAGCAAGGTCCTGAAGTTTATTTTAATGGAGTAGAGGGTGCTTGCATAGAAAAACAAGTCAGCCCCCTATTTTTAGATCAGCACTAATTCTCCTTGTCCATCTTAAGGGGGGAGTTGCAACACTCTGTTGTCCACTTTAAGGGAGCACTGAGTTGGTTGAGGGAATCTTGGAGGAAATCCCACTTTCCTCTAAAGACAGTTATGGATGGATTGGGTTAGTTTGGCTCGAATCTGACTCCAGGGATGCATCTAAGGAATATATCACAATTAATGGATCCATATCCTCAACCATTTCCAAATATACTCAACGTGTTGAGCCTCTCAAAGCCTATAAATGGAGGCATTTCCATGGTGAAAAGGAGGATAAATCAACAAAGCATTGTTATTTTGATTATGGATATTTTGAGCAAGGGTTGGACAAGGAGGACTAGAGATTTTGTTGCAACATCATATGAATATTATAAGTTTCCTTTTTATGTCCTCATTAATATACTTGGACTATGTCCTTCAAGTATGTGTTTACATGTGCTTGTCTATGGTTGTCTTAATCTAAATAGATAAATTGATTTTGTCTAATCCATTAGATTAGGAGATAGTCGTTTGTTTCTTGTTGTCCATTGTAGGTATTAATTTGAGCTCATGGATTGGAGAAGCTTGGACAAACGCCATAAACGAGGTACATCATACTTCCCTTCTTTCTCTCTTTTTCAATGGACAAAATAAATCTATAGGAATGGCAGTGTCCAAATACAATTTTTTGTCTTGGTAGAGAGGTTTGTAATCCAAGGGAAAGTTCACTTGTTCGCGGAGGAATATTTCTGTGACACACCCAAATATATAAGAAATATCAATATGGATTTACAAAATATGAAATAGTTACAAGATCCCTGAAAATATCATCCTCAAACATAGAAAATGTGAATTTGATGCTCAACCCCTCTCTCACTCTCTTCCTCCTTCCCTCCCCTTTCTCTCCATATATCCCCCTCCCTCTCTCTCTTGCATCTAACCATCTCTCCCCCTCACTCTATATCCCCCTCCCTCTCTCACTAATTGTATCCCCTTCCCTCTCTCCCCCAACGTTGTGCTTTATCATTTAAAGACGTATTGGTGCGTATGTATAAACAAAACGCACTGGTGCGTTTAATTGAGATAAGCATCGAAGACTAACCTTCGTTATTGCCTCCACAAAATAAAACCTTTGCAAACTTTAAATGTGGGTGTTTGTTTTTGCATTGTGAAAATTTAACTGTCTTACGGTGCATTATTATTTACACATTACCCTGATGCGTTAATTACACTTTTCATCGGTGCATTTCAAACTGTCTAGCTCACCGACCGAAGCAAGTTAGAAAAATATTGCACGCTTACTATCAATACTTTGAAATTTACTACGAAAATAAATCGGTAAGTTATCCATACCGCGTCAGTGCGCTACACATGCAATAGTGAACCGAAAAGCACAACTTTTGGAGAAAAAAAAACATCGCACATGTTTATCATCAATGTCCTGAAATATACAACTGAAAATTGGGTGGGAATTTGAGTTTTTGTGTTTATAAAGGAAAACCTTATTCATTGTTTTATTGTTTTCCAAATTTTAGAGAGGATATTTGTGCAATAGGTATTTATTAGCAAAGATTTCTGATTGGGTGGATTTTTTTTGAAGAGCCAAATTCGAGGGGGAATATTGTAGATCACATAGAAATCTGCAAAGGAGAAATTACAGGTATGTGATTTCATTCTATTAATCATCTTTTTTCTTTTTTTTTTAACTGTAACAGTTATGGATTTTATTTATTTGAAAAAGATAGGAGGGGTCTTTGCCTAGGCAGCCCCATTTACAAAGAAGATAGCCAGCGTATTCAGCTTCCGTGTTATAATCTTTTCAAGGAATTTGATAGTTGTTTTCGTCATTGATAAGAATCTGCCCTTTCGTGAGGGTGCATCCTTTGTTTTCCATCTGGTCTGCTTCTCCATTCAGATTTCTAAGAATATGGTAGAACTTGTAAGAGGTGAATTTGTGAAGGAGTCTTTTCAATCTGCCCAGAGTTTTATTGACACTAGCATTGTTGAAGAGGTCCTCCGTATTTAATTTTTTTATAAGAAGCTCTGAATCTCCAAAGACTTGGAGGTCTTTATCTCCCTTTTCTCTTGCTATTAGGCAAGCTTTGAGAAGGCCAAGAATCTCTGCCTGGTTGTTGGTCTTCTGGCCTAAACCCCAGCAGAAGTTGTCTCTTAAGATCCCATCTGGAGAGTAAATGACCCCTCCAATGTCGCGTTCCCAGGATTTCCTTTGGAGGCCCCGTCAAAAAAAATTGTGGTGAGGTTTTTGGATTTCCACCAGTTTGTGAAACCCTCTTCGGGTTCTCTTATTCTCCACTCCGGATTTGTTGTGTGAGGAGTGAGGAGAAGCTTGCGAGGAGAGGGCTCCAGTGGGCTAAGCCATCTCCTTTCTTCAGGACGGAGCAGAGGATCTTCGTTGAAGTACTGTTGTTGGGTTGTTTCCAAGAGGAGTGCTTTAGCTTTGACTACAACCTGAAGAGGGGAGCGTGTATTTCCATTAAAAATTTGGTCGTTACGAGCCAACCATAGCTGCCAGCAAACGAATTTGGGGACTGTTGTCCAAATTTTTCACCAGAAGGATTTGGTGGGAATGCCATGAGGATAGATATTGTTCCAAGAGGTGAACAATGCAGCGACAATGCTCTGAGGGAAGGCTGGAATCTATAGGTCCAGAAGAGAAAGCCTCCAGGCTTCCTTGGCGAAATTGCATTCCAGGAATAAGTGTTGGGTTGTTTCAGGGTTGCTTCTGCATAGCTCGCACCTATGAGGCCCTGCAATATTCCTTTTCTCTAGATTGTCTCCTGTAAGTAGTTTATTTTTCACCAGCGTCCAGAAAAAGAAATTCACTTTAGGGAGAGCTAGATTGTCCCAAACTGACTTCCAGAAGGCCGGAGGGTGACTGTTGTCCTTTGAAATCTGAAGAGCTTTTTATCCAGCTGTTGTGGTGTAAGTGTCTGACAGTCCCCAGGCCCAGTTGTCCCTCATGTGGCGATTTTCAGGAGTGGAGCCTTCCAACAATTCAATAAGAAGATTTTTTGTGGTGTTAGCCAATCTGGAATGTCGTTGAGGTCCCAACCGGCCCAATCTCCCCAGCAGTCCCACATCGAGAGATCGTAAAGTCTGATTTTGCCTGCATGAGTTAGCCATTCTATGATGTCGGTTATGTATTGATTCGCCTCCAATGGGTCGCTCCCCATTATTCTTTCCTACCACATGTATATGCGCTTACCATTACCCGGCACTCTGTACAGAGATTTGTTGAAAAACGTGCTACTTTTGCAACATAGTTTCCAAACATGCGTGCTGTTGACTGAGGGGTCGAATTGCAGATTTTGATAGGATGTGTTTCGGGCATATTTGGACAGTAGAGTGTTGTTGGTTGGATGTTTGGGCTCGTGAGCCATTTGCCAGAGTAATTTTCCTCCCATCGCTAGATTAACAAGGGAGGGATCTCGGATTTGAAGGCCCCCCTCTGCTATCGGTCGCCGGACCAGGTCCCAGCTTGCTAAATGCATCTTATTTTTGTTTCCTTTCCCACCTTGCCATAGAAAATCCCTTAATAATTTTGAAATCTGATCCATAACATTTCTGGGAGCAAATAAGAATGCAGATTGATAAATTGGGAGCGCGGCCAGCTGTGACTTAATTAAAATGATTTTTCCTGCGTTGGTTAACCAATAGCCACCCAATTCTGCAATCTTTGTTTTGATTTTGCAAATGATGTCCGACCAAAGCAACCTTTTGTTGGTTCCATTTGTTATAGGGAGGCCGAGATATTTTATCCGATCCCAGCTGACATGTCCTCTGAATCCCAGGATGTTCATGATATTATTGAGCTCTTGTTGTCCTGTGTTCCAACTGTAGATTTCACTCTTTCTCTCATTGATAAGGGCTCCAGAGACTCTGCAGTAGCTTTTTAGAACCGAATCAAAGACTTTGGCTATTATGGGGGATGCACCTCCGAGAAGCAGTGAGTCATCTGCAAAGAGAGCGTGATTCAGAGGAACGGCATCTGTGGAGGATTTTAGACCAGGAAGAGAGCCAGCTATTCTTTCCGCTGAGAGTGTCTGCCATTAAGATATACAGGAAGGGAGAGAGGGGGCAGCCCTGCTTGATGCCTCTCCGGGCTTGGAAAAAATTAGAGGGACGACCATTGACAAGGGGGGCAATCCAAGGGTTATCGATGCAGGCATTTATAAGCTGAACAAAATGTGGCGAGAAGCCGAAGGAAAGGAGGACCTTGATGAGAAAAGAACGATTGACTCTATCAAATGCGTTTGCCATATCTAATTTAATCAACATACCTTTCTCTTTTCACTTTTTGTTGGAATGGAGTGTCTCATGTACTTGAATGACATTGTCAAGAATGTTTCTACCTTCCACGAAGCCTTCTTGGGGACTGGAGATCAGCCTCTTGAGCATAGGCTTGATCCTGCTTACTAACAGTTTGGCCAAAATTTTATAGGATGCGTTACAAAGTGAAATGGGTCTGAATCTGGCAAATGTTTCTGGATTGGAATCCTTGGGAATTAATGCTAGATAAGTGGAGTTGATTCCTCCATCGATCTTAGTTTTTCTCATAAACCCCTTTATCATTTTTTGGATGTCTCTTTTGATAATGTTCCAGCAGACTTTATAGAAGTGTATCGTGAATCAGTCTGGGCCCGGTGCCTTATCTGAGCCCATGGACCAGATGACTTTGATGATTTCCTCCTCTGTTACCTCACTGGTGAGGGCAGCGTTGTCTTCAGGTCTGACTAGATGGGGAATATTGGCGAGGAATTCTGTGATTTCTCCTTCGGTGGCTTGGGTTCCCTCAGTAAACAGGTTTCGGAAGTGGCTATCCGCTGCAGCTTTGATTTGGGTGAAGCCTTTGCTGACCTGGCCCTCTGTTGCCTTTATTTCTGAGATGTGATTCCTTGACAGCCGAGCTCTATATTGTCTATGGAAGAAGGAGGTGTTCTGATCCCCTGCCTTTAACCACAGACTTCTGGATTTGATTCTCCAGTATTCTTCCTCTTTACGAAAGGATCGGTATGTTGAGGATTGGACTTTTATTTCTTGTTCCAAAAGATCCGTTGTAATCTCTTTGCTTTCTATTTCTGTTTGCAAGGTCTCCAAAGTGTACACTGCTTCTTTCCTTGTGTTGATTGGAGTAGGGGTTGGGTTCTTTATCCACTCCTTTAGAGCTTGTTTTGTGGCCTTCAATTTTTGTTCCCACACGAAGCTTGAGGATCCTGAGAATGATTTGGCCCAGGATTCTTTTACAGTTTCGTAAAAGCCTTCTCTCTCTATCCATAAGGGGCTGAAACGGAAAGGAAGGGGCCCTAGATCTTCTTCATCCTCAAAGAGCAGCTGGATCGGCTTGTGGTCAGAAGTCAGCTTGGGTAAAAATTTTGTTTTGATTATCTTTTTGTCCATAATGAGGGAGCCTTGCACCAGAAATCGATCCAGCCATGCAGAAATATGCTCTGTCCCAGTTCTATTATTGGACCATGTGTAGAGGCCGCGAATGGGACTAAAGTCTAAAAGATCCCATTGCTGCTGAAGTTCTTCCACAAAGGTCAGCATCGGGTCTCTACTGTTGGAGCCACCCCTTTTCTCTTTTGATTTCAGTACTATATTGAGATCACCTGCTAGGATAATGTTACTTGGGTTATGCTGATCTAAAAATGCTGAGAGAGAGGCCCAGCATTCTCGTTTTTCGAAGTAAATGATAGGGACATAAAGATTAAATAAGGAGATAGTCAGCTTACTTGCACAATGTGTCAACTCCGTGAAGATCCAATGTTGGGTTTCATGAGATTTGTTAGGCAAAAAAGCATCTTTTGTCCAAAGAGTTGCCAGCCCTCCGGAAGATCCCCTTGAACTTACTGCTTTGCCAGCACTCTTCTTCCACTTTGATTTGCTGATGTCTAGAAGCATTCGGTCTTCTATCTTTGTCTCTTGGAGCATGAGGATGTCTGAAGGCTCAATTTTATGGAGGTCCATGACTGCTTCAGCTTTGGAGGCGTTCCCTAGTCCTCTGCAATTCCAAGAGGTGAGATTCATGTTTTACTTAAGAGGGGGGAGAAGGGCCTCCCTTTGTAGGCCTTGATCTGGTGTTTCTGCCGATGGAAATTTCTATGGTGGATTGACTTCCTTGTACTTTGAGTCTCTCTGCTTCCTCTTCCCTTAATTCTTTGCGGGATTTACTGCCTGCTCTTTTGGAGGGACGCTCAAAGGTTTCATCCTCTGAAGAACCTGAGCTATCCACTTGTTTTTTCCTTGTTTTTTCAGCATAAGAAGGGTTGGGAGGGCTATCTTGTGAGGCCTCTACCTGTATAGTTGCTCCCCCTTCTTTGTTAAGTGGAGGGGCTTCTGTTTGTACCTGATTTTCCTGAGTCGTTCCGGCTCGATTGTTCTGAGTGTTTTCTAATTCCTTCGGTGTTGCGTCCTTTTCTTGGTTGTTCCTAGAGCTGCCTGGAGCTCCTGCGGTATGCCTTTTGCCATTTCCCTTTTTTTGATGGGCATTTTTGTGTACTATTGTCCATTGATCCTCGTTTGTATTGTATGCTTGCTCCTCTGCTTTTTTCTTGCAGTGCTTTGCGAAGTGACCATGACCATGGCAGTTTCTGCATTTGAAAGGAAGCTGCTCGTAATCCAGTTCCTGGATGTGAGTCCACCCAACAATGGTGAGATTGATTGCTTCAGGCAAGCCCTCTTCTAGGTCGACTTCTACGCAGATTCGAGCGCATGAGAACTGATCTTTCCTTGCTGCTGGATCTATGTATTTTCCAAGCACATTGCCAATGATCTGGAAGGTTTTTTGGTTCCAATAGTGAAGAGGCAGATGAGGGAGGCGCACCCACACCGGGATAGCAGAAGGTACATCCTGAGAGGGGTCAAAGTCGGGAGACCATTTGTTTAAGTACAGGCCTTGTGGACCCACGAAATAAGGGTTGTTTCTAAAGATTAGGCTTCTGTCATCCGGGTTTTCGAAGACGAATATGAACAACCCTTTGCCCACAAAATAACTCTTTACCCCCTCTTTAATCAAGGGTGACCAGTTTCTTTGTGTCCAGTCCTCTATCGATTTTGGGGACGGCCAGAGGCTCGTGAACTGGCCTATTAACCCTCTCTCAGCAAGATTCATAGCATCTTTGCATGTTTCTTCTTCAGGAAGAGATACCGTGGGGATCGAGTCTAATTTCTTGACGAACTTCTGTTGGCTAGCCGTGAGAGGGCACTTTGAGGAAGCGACAATCAATGCTTTGAATGCAGATATCTCCGGAGGCGGGCTGAGAGGAGGGGCAGAGCCCCCACTGGATTCCATTGGAGAGACTCTGCTGGGGCTCTACATACGCAGGGTTGCGCAGGGTTGCTCCCAAAAGTCCAAGATCTCCGGTCTGACAGGGCTTCATCTGAGGAATCTTCTGAAGCAGCAAGGAAGGCGTTGACCTGCGGCCAGGGGCGCAGTGCTGAGCCGACAGCTAGGTCTTCAGCAGGTCGAGCTCAGGATTTTTTCGTTATTAATCATCTTGATAATTCTCCTATTTGATTCAAATAATTTTCAATGCATTCCCAAAAAAAAAAAAGTTTCATAATTACCTTTAGTATTGGAAGCCCTAATTTCCCGACTGTTCTTTTTCTTTCTCCTTCTATATTTCACAAGAAGAATTTTTTGTAAGCATAATTTCATTATAGGGTTTGGTTAATTATATATGGGTGTTCCTTATTTGTTGCAATGAAACCACTCATTTAATTGGATTCCAAACCGTCATGTTGTTGTCGGTTTTTTTTTTCAAACACCTTCGCGGTGACCTGTGCGATCTGTACACAGAAAGCGAACCAGAGAATATTAGTTTATAAAAAACATCACATTATTTCAATTTGAAATATTATTAAAAATCCTTTTCATGGTCAACAATGTGCATTTTACCTAAATATGCACTGAGGCACATTGTTTACAAAGCGCACAGTTGAGTTTAAAATGGAAAAAGTATTGTTTTTATATGGAAATCGCCATTTCTTAAATTGTTCATTTGCTCGATGATGCACAATAAATAGTACTTAGGAAGTCGTTCTTTTCTTAATTTATAAAGCACCAATTGAATACAAATATATGTAAAACATTTTCAATTTCGCAATGACGCTTTTATACTTTACCGTTGCGTATAAATATTGTTGACGCCCCAGTTTGAATTATCTTAATATATGCATCGGGATCTTATTTTTCTAAAAAATATGTTTATATCTGTAAGGTAGCTAGAGAGGTAGGGGGGGGGGCAGAGGG
>SNQJ01S0236459.1:0-13822 GCA_010110895.2 Picea sitchensis
AGATGTCTAGTGTACAATGTGTAGAACAAAAGTCCATCACAAGAATGAGTGTCAATTATTTTCACAGTATATTGGAGTGGGTATGCCAAACACTTTAGCTTTAGGAGGAACATGGTGTGAGATTTGAAAAACACATGGGAATGATCCCTATCATTTCCCCTTGATGAAGAAATACTAGACAGTTATGAAAATTACATTTTGTAACTTTTGTAAGTCAGTTGGATAGGAAGACAAGGGCTATAGAACCTTGGAGATGATGAAACAAAGGATTGCAGATACATACAGGGTGTAGGTTGAACATGTAATGGGAAAATCTATGCAACAACTGTATTATAACACTGCACAACAACCACAATACAATCCCTCGCAACAGTTTTCAACACAACCACAGTATAATGCGCAACAGTTTCAATGGAAATGACAACATAACCCTGCACAACGATGTGCGACACCATAGCAGTACAATAACCAACAACCACAATATAATCAAGGACCTCAATATAACACACCACACAAGGATAATCAGGGAAACATAGGAGGATTTAGAGGAGGAGGTTGTGGAGGAAGAGGATTTGGAGGATCTTGAGGAACAATAATTTTTCATAATTTTTAGAAACCAAGGAACTATGCAAGAGACTTTCCACAACCACCCATGACATGTATGTACTATCGCGCAATAAACCATGAAACATAATACTGTCCAACATTGTTGATAAAAATACAGGACAAAAAGAACCAGACTAATCAGAACGTGCAATGGATTGGGGTGGAAAATAGATAATGGGATGAGAATAAGATTAACATCATGACTAGAGGTGGATATAAGACATGAGAATATGCATCCAAGAAGGATCAATACTAGTACTAGTGGGTCGGGAAAAATACAGCACCTGAACGAAAGTTTGATACATGCAAAGAGAAAGAGATATTTAAAGAACCTAGAAAAGAGATCTTGAAAGAAAATATTGTGTCCAATTTATGAATGAAGCGAGTGAATGAGATACTAGTATATGACATGCCTTCATTATTTGAGCACTCTTCATAACAAGTAAGTAACATAAGAAAAAATTTGGGAGCATGTGTCAAATTGTTGAATGATAAAAAAAATTTACAAGTATTGCAGAACTTATTAGAAAAGTGTAACCCTGAGGAAGAGGGGGTATAAATACTAAATTAGGTATGAAAGAAGAGAATAACCAGTAGAGAATTCAGATTGAATGATAACATAGGAGATTTCAATATTTGAGATATTATACTATACTTAGGATCTGAAGTCAATGTTATGCCAAAGAAAACCTGGGAAGCTATGGGATAACCACAAATGGGGTATTCACCTATTCATTTGAATTTGGAAAATCAACACAGAGTGGTTCCAATAGGAAGGTTGAAGGGGATTCCAATATATCTAGATGGTGTGGGCACCCTGGATGATTTTGAAGTCATTGACATAGTGGATAATACTTCTCCATATCCAACACTATTGGGTCTATATTGGGCATTTGATAATGAGTATATCATCAATTTGAAGAAAAGGAAGATGATATTTGATTCTGGAGAATACAAATATATTGCGCCATTGGATCCCTCGGAAAGAGGCAGGTATTTGGAACATGCGACATATAATATTCTTATATAAGATGTGAATCAACTATATAGAACTACCACGTGCGAATATGATTATATCAACCCTACTATAGATGGCATGCTCAGTTGGAGGATTTTTATTTCTTGTTCTTCAGACTCTATCACGGGACTGGGAAACTGGAAATGACGATTTCATGAATTATCTACCAGGAGATGTGTTAGAATGACGTCCACGCTGAGATGGTTGGTATAAAGGTAAGAGAACCTCCTAATTTTTATGGATTAAATGATTTAGAATATTTTTTGATGAAACATGAGGTAGAAGTTATGGAAAATATGAGATTACCAGCATCATATATATTTTTTAAATCTACATTTGCAATATGATGGGGTACACACAAGGCAAAGATACAAAATTGGCTTCAATGCAAAAGGTTACTGCACATAAGATTCAACAAAAAACACGAACATAAATATGAGGATAAATATGAAGGATTTGGAAAACCCAAAGAGAATGTAGAGAAGTGCATAGTTCAATGGATATTATTACCACCATAATAATGGCCACACCATTTTATTCACACACTAGAAGGCATTCCGAAGAACTAGTACACAAAACAAGAGAAATGCATAGAAACTACTAATTGGGAAGAAATACAACAAAACTTTGTAGTTACATTTTTCTTTGAGCATGACAGACTAGAGATTGATACAACATTGAAAGTGGTAAGAGACAGGATATTTGAAGAACCAGTGTTTGAAATTATTCTAGCATATCAGAGGCAGGCTAGTCAAACCGTGAAACAATTGTTGCACTGTTATCATGTAGTAGAAGCAGAATAACCAGAAGAATATAATTTGTGCACTATCCATATCCCATAAATAGAAGGTGAAAGAGAAGTAGAAGGTTCCAAGGGATTTATATGATTATGTTGCACCATCAAAGATGAAGAAGGTAAATATTGGAACTACAGAAAACCCAAAGATGGCTAGTATTGGAGACTATTGGGATAATAAAATAGTAGCAAGGATCACATAATTATTGCACAAGTACAATGAATTATTCCCAACAACATTCTTAGAGATTAATGGGTTAGAAGGAGAACTAGGAGAGATGAATATCCCATTAAAGCTAGCAGCAAGACCTATCAGACAAAGGCCATACAGATTGAATCCAATATACAAAGAGAAGGTGAAGACAAAATTTGACAAGATGATAGAAGATGGTGTTATAGATCCTGTAGAAGATTCAGAATGGATCATTCCTATGGTGGTGCAAGAAAAGAAGCAAGGAGGGATCAATATTTGTGTATATTTTAGAAAATTGAATGATGCTTTCCTACATGATCCTTTTCCTACCCCATTTATAGACGAAGTTTTGGAGAATGTAGGGGTCAAAAAGCTTATTCTTTTACAGATGGATTTTTAGGTTATCATCAGATAAGGATCATGCTAGAAGATGGGAATAAGAAAACATTTGCAACAAAGTGGGGCTCATTTTAGTATACAATTATTCCATCTAGATTGAAGAATGAACCAACCATTGTTTCAAGAGTAGTAGTAGCATCCTTCAAGGACTTTATTAACAACTTTTTAAAAGTTTACTTGGATGATTGGAAAGTGTTTAGTTTGTTGAAGGATCATGTTGAAGTACTAACACTGATGTTGGATAGATGCAGACAGTGTTAGATCTCATTAAATATTAATAAGTGTATTTTCAACGCACCTTTTGGGATTTTGTTGGGGCATGTGGTATGTAAACAGGGTTTATTGGTTGATCCTACTAAAATTGTTGTCATAGTTAACTTACCACCACCAAATTCAATGTGCCAGTTCAAGAGTACATTGGTCCATAAAGGGTATTACAAAAATTTCATAAGAGGATGCACAAATAACCGCATCAATGGATAAGTTGTTGAAGAAGGATACTACATACCAGTGGAATGATAAATGCCAGAAGAGTCTGGATATTTTGAAAGAGAAGATGGTTACTGTGTCGATTTTAATATTTCCATATTGGGATAAATAATTTCATGTGAATGTAGATGCATCTACAATTACATTAGGATCAGTATTAATACAGCTAGAAGAAGGTGATATAGATCACCATATTTCATTTGCAAGAATAAACTTATCATATTCAGAACAAAACTATATCACTACAGAAACAAAAGTTATAGCTATGGTGTATGCTTTGCATAAATACAAACATTACCTATTGGGACAACACTTTAAGATGTTTACATATCATTCATCTCTAATATACTTAGTTAATAGGCCAATGTTGGGGGCAAGGATATGCAGATGGATACCTTTGTTTCAAGAATTTGACTTTGAATTTGTGTTGAAGCCCATAATTTTGAATGCAGGCCCAGATCACTTGTATAGGATAACGAATGGAGAAGAACCCAGTAATTTGGAAGACAACTTTCCAAATGCACAATTGTTTTCATTATAGATAGTTGATGAATATTTTGCTGACATTATTGAGTTTTTGAGTAGAGTATTTGCACCAAGAGAATTTACTACTTCACAGAAGAAAAATTTGGTGGTGGCTATAGATAATCGATTGATTGCAAGTTAGTTATACAAACTTGGAGGAGATAACATCTTGAGGATATGTGTTATGGAGCATGAAAGACCCATTTCTTTGGAATAGGTGTATGAAGGGATTGCAGGAGGACACTACGCAAGAAAAGCTACCACGCAGAAGGTATTGCATAGAAGATTTTGGTGGCCAACAATTTATAAGAATTCAAAAGAATATTGTCAGAAGTGTGATGTTTTTCAAAGATTTGGGAAGCTATCTAAGAGGGATGAGATGCCACTGAGACCACAGGTTACTTTACAAGTGTCGATAAATGGGAAATATATTTTTTTGGTCCAATTAATCCACCAACAAGAAGATGAGGAGTCATATACATTATTACTGTGATGGAATACTTGACCATACGGAATGAGTTAGCGCCAGTAAAGGATTTCAACACAGAGACTACAATGCTCTTATTATTTGAGAATGTAGTGACAAGGTTTGGATGTCCAAGAATATTGATGAGTGATAAGGGTATTCACTTCATCAACAATATAATTGAGGCAATGCTTGAATATTTTAATATATACAACCAGAAGATTATTCCTTATGACCCTCATGAAAATGGGATAGTGGAAGATTTCAACAATATTTTGGAGAATGCCTTAACAAGGATTTGCAATGTCAACAGATGTGGTTTGGATTTAAAGGTACCAACAATAATTTGGGATTATATAACTACCTACAAGAAATTGATAGGACAAACACCCTTTAGATTGGCATATGGATAGGAGGAAGTAGTTCCCTTAGATTATTTGATACCAAGTCTTTGCATTGCAACAATTACAAAGATCATAGAAAATGGCACATCACAGGAAAGATTGGCTCAGCTGATGGAATTAGAAGAGAATAGAATCATGGTAGGTTTCCATAAATAAGTACATAAAGAAAAGGATAAAGGGTGGAATGATAAACATATCAAGAATAAGAAGTTTAAGGAATGATATATGGTTCTCCTCTATGACAGTAAATATTTGCAACACCTAGGGAAACTCATAATGCATTAGCTAGGGCCATATTAGATAAAGTATGACATAAATGGAGGTGGTGTACAACTGCAAGACTTAACAGGAAAGGAATTACAAGGAATGGTGAATGGTAGTTGACTGAAACTGTATAGGGACAATTTACCTACTAACTCTCAATATTTTCAATGCAGCAAGTAGACTTGTACATCTTGTAAATAGTAGGAGTTAAAAGAAGAAAAAGGAACACAAAAACACAAAAATGAAGAAAAAGACAAAAATAAGTAATTAGGAGGAATAAGTTAAAGACGTATAATTTAGGAATGACATCATGTAACAATTGGTGCGGCATAGTTTGGAATACTTCATGCAGGAAAAATTAGACACCGCGCAAATAACTGAAAAAGTGAAAAACACAACAGAACATTAATGACAAGGTTTATAAAAAGGGAAAAGAAGGGGAAAGTTCAACACTTAGCGATTTTTGAGCAACAGATCACTTGAGAGCACGAGAAAAGGGTGATTGAGAAAGAGAAAGAGTTAGTCAAGTGTGTGCAAGGATAGTTAGATGGAACCCTCGAAGCTTGGCACTCCCAGAGATTTCATAAGAGTAACCTGAAAGGCAGGAAAGAAGAGGGAAATAATGGAATAACCGAAGAATTTTGCATAGTTGGAGTACGTCACAAAATTAGAGATCGAATATATCATTCTTACAAAAATAAAGGAAGAAGTATCAACTGAAGAACAGGTGCAAACAGGCTAAAGCGCATAAAACCCTAATGATAATGCAAACCCTACAAAAGTGGTTGAAAAGAATAAATAGAAGTAGAATTCTTGGAAGAGTTCGAAGTCCAACAAGAACTAGAGGGAGAAGAAGAGGAAGAAGCTTGGGATGAAGCTGCAAAAGAAAACCTAGCCAGAGGTAAAAAGAGGAAAGCACCAAGAACAACATAAATAACTTTACCTCATCTTCCAGATGTTGTAGTAGTAGTGGAAGACATGCTTGTGAAGTTGTCGAAACTAAAATATGTAGACCACGATGTAAATGAAACCATGAAGTTTCCTAACTTTGTGCAGGAAGTTTACTTGGAAAATAGGGGGGAGGTAGGACCCCTAGGGAAACCCATATTGGATCCCACGTAGTGGATTATAGGCCTCTACAACTCATGCATCATGAATATATTGGACATACCACATTTCGGGTGCGATAAGAATCTGGGTATTTGTGTGAAGAAACTACTGGATAGTGTACATGGAGGTAACCTATGGATGGATAGGCCAATTCCCATAGATGTGTATCTGATATCCAAGATTACAGGGTTTCCTACCAGCGGTGTAAAGATGAAAGACTATTTGAAAAATAAATCTAGGGATAAAGAAATTGTAGAGGAAGTGAAAGAACAGTTCGAGACAAATAGGGAAACCCGATGACTAATCATCAAGGATATCAATGACCGGGTAATTTTTTTTTCCAAAATGTTGATGGCCTGCAAATATTTGAGAAAGTACAAAAAGGAAGAATCCCCAAAAGGAGTGATCATAATAGTTTTGCAGTGCACAAAGGGTGTAGTTTTCAGCTAGACACCATATTTGCTTAACCAATTTTTGCTAGATTGCAAAGATGCACAGGATAATGGAACGAAATTCCATTACTCCTGGATGCTAATACTGATAGCATTGGTGGGATGTAAGGATCCTAAATTTTCATTCATCCTGGACATAAAAGGGAAGTGTTGTGTAGCGCGCTATAAAACTTTGTGGTAGGAAAAGGACTCCAAGAACCAATAGGCAAACAATGCAGTATTTTCCATGTTAATGGACGATATGAACCAAAAGAAAACCAATGCCTAGAGGATCCCAATTTAATTGGTTCAAGAAAATGAAGGGATGGCTAATTTCAAGGCTTAAAGACACCATTTGTGGATTCATGCCATAAGGGATCCAAAGAAGAAGTGGTTGGAAATGAAGTATCATACATCACACGAGGAAGTAGAATAGGTCGTAAAAGACTGTCCTATGCAATGGAAGGTTCCAACAAAAGGAACAAAGCCTAAGGATCAAGCAGAAGTAGGAACATCAAAGAAGAAAAATAGTTTAACAGATAGTGCAAGGAAGGCTACAAAGAGCGGTCAATCCTCAGGAAGAAGCTTGGAAAGGAAGAAGCCAAGAAAGAAAGAGATTGTGTTGAGGATAGAAGTAAAAGGGGGTGGAAAGAAAAGAGATATCTCTCATCCAAAGGAAGTACAAGATGAGGAAGCAACAAAGAAGAAAATTGGGGTGCAGAACTCAACCCCAACAAAGAAGAGAACTGGAGCACATGAGGAAGAAATAAGTAAAAATATGAAGTACCCCAAAAATCCTCCAAACATCACTATTACAATGTACGATGCATAGTTTGTCATAGAAAAATTCCAAGATAGAGGGGAGGACGCAATATGTACAAAATAGGAACAAAGAGATTAAATCATGGAAAAATTAGTAGAAGTATATGACATCTTATAGAGACTACAACTAAACATAGCGTGTCATCTAGTAGAGAAGAAGAAAGCCAAATCACATGAAGCATCAACACAAAAATCAAGAAGAGATTGTGACGATAGTAGTAGTGAGTAGTGACATATTCAAAGTCACACAAGAGATGTTGGAGGTGTATGAAAAAACAACAAAAAGATCATTAAAGGACTTGGAACATCTGGAATTGGTTCTGGCGAAAGTACCCATGAAGGTGTTATATGGATTACAAGTGAGTGTAATGTAGGAAGTACAATCTAGAACTAGGGAAGATGCCACCAACCTAATGCATGACCGCGAAGTGAAGGAAATTTTTCAAGTGACATGTGGGTCGATCACACTGGAAAAGGAGGAAGAGAAGAAAAATGTGGATAAATAGGGGAGGTGCTTGCAGAGGTATACAAGAGTATACCAATCTGCGTGCAAGCACAAGAGGTTACAATAGAAGATAAGATACAACAGATTGCGCAGACCATGGATAAATACAGACAAGAGATAGCAGACTTAACAAAGAAATTAACTCTGAGCATACCTCCATAATTACTAGAGAAGAGAAAGAAAGAGGCTACTGTGCAAGTAGCGAGTATAGTGCAGGATATTAAAGAAGTAAAAGAACTGTACGAAAAGACTGCACAGATTTGGACCAGCCTAGAAGAGGATGCAAAGATCCAATAGCTAGAGCAAAGAGAGGAAAAATTGAACATGGTGGTTCAAGACTTGAAGAAGAGGTATAAGAACATGAAAATATCCTTAAGAATGAGGGTCGTGCATGAGATGAAAAATTTGCAGAAATAAGTAAAGACTGTGTAGGAGGATAAACTAGCAAGGCATGCTCAGTTAGAGCCATTTCAACAACAAGCCAAAGGAATGATAGATGAACTCCAAACAGAGAAAGAAACATGGGAACAGGTGCTATAAGAAAGGAGAGAAGTGATGAAAGAGCACATAACAATGCAGAATTTGGAGACACTAGTAGGAAAGAGCGCACAACCTAAGGAAAAAGTGATAGAATTGGGAAAGAAATTTCATCCGTTGGAGCTAGCACTGCAGAAGGTGCACTAAGGCCAAGTGGCTCGAGATGAGCCACATGTTAGTGTTGGGGGCCTGTTAGGGCAGGAATTTTTGGGAGAACAACGCAACAAATGAGGTATATTGGAACAAGAATGAGAGCGCACCACATTTTTTAGGAAAAGGAGTGCACGAAAGGATTTGCAGAAATCTAGCGTAGATGTGGACAAACCTAGCCATGTTAGGGTTAGGGTTTTGGGAATCATATTGTAAGGGTTTAACCCATATTTTTAATATAAATAAGGGGTATGAGGTAGATTAGAGGATCATGATAGGAATCCATACTTGAGAGTGTGTGTGCAACAATTCTATTTTGGGAGAACATATTTTGGAGTCTTTGTGAGTCGAAGTCTGTTTTGAGAGTTGTAGATCTTGGATGATGTTGAATTAGTTGAGGGTCGGGTCACAAGATGTGTATCTTGGTGCAATCCTTTTCCACCTCACTACTATATATTATGATGTAATGCGCACAACACCTTTTTATGAATAAGAGAAGAAGAGGAATATCATTGTGGACATAGCCCCAATAGGGGCTGAACCATGGTAAAACTATGTCTACAATGTGTTTTAATGTTTTAATATTTATGCAGTTATGATTGAATGGTTAGATAGATGAATGGATGGTTTATTTACAACATGAACTAGAACAAATATGCAAATGAATGAATGGATCTATTGAATGTTATAATTGAATGCATGGTTAAGTAGAAATAACATCCCCCAATCCCTACCATGACTGCAAACATCTACGTCCTCCAGTCACCCATAAACCATCTCGTGTGAGACTACATTGTGCACTATGTGCATCGTATAGCATTCTGGTTTACCAGAAGGGTTGATGGTGATAAGGGTTTTTTTGGAAAAATAAGGTTGAACCTGTGTAAGCCCATCATTCTAACACATGCAGTTTTTAGATTTAACATCGGTAGGTCCGGGATCGACCCCCTTTTTAATTTTGATTTTTTGGGATCACGCCCTTGTTCGGTGTTTTTGGGGTGCCACATGGCACCCTATAATTTGTTGCACCCTACCTAGTCATCTTTCAACTCACCGCCACCCTTCCTTGTGCCAGGATGCCACGTGCAAGCCCTTGGGTGGTGCCACATGGCATCACCTTGGGGTACCATGTGGCACTCACCAATTATCCCGAGTGGCCACCAAAAACACTAAAAATGCATGCCATGTGTTGGCCTCTGAGTGGTCTCATGTTGGCATGATGAAATCATCATGACATCATCATGATGTCATCCCTGCACAGTTAGTTGCTGACATCAACAATATGGATGATGATGTCACCATGTTGACTTTGACTAGGCTGACCAAAACTTTGACTGACCATAACATCTTCGTTCAGACTCCGTTTGAGGTTTCATTTTCATTGTTGGAAATATTACGACGAGAAATTTGACTTGGTGTTATTTTTTTTTTAGATTTGAGGACTTTGAATTTTTTCCCTTTTGGATCCTCTTGGATCAAATAAAGGCTGACATTAGTTAATAAGGCCTATTTAATAAATGTCAAGTAGTCAATGTAAGAAGACCTAATAGAGGCTTCAAATTCTAGAAATGTATTCCTCTGGAATGTTCTTTAGAAGATAGAATTAGTATAAATAAGAGTAGGAGGCATGAGAAATATTTCTCTTGAGAATTATTGTAATAGAGTGTTGCTCTGCTAGAGGTTTCCCCCTCAAAGAGGCAAGTGAACATTGCTTTATATCAATAAAGGGATCACTTTTTGTTGTGGTTCTATACATTAGTCGTTCCATTGGTATTTTATGTAGTATTTATATTTTATTCATAATCTAATAGATGTGGTACCTAACAGGTCAAAGGGGGAAGTGGTTTATGGGTATTAACTCATACCCATATTTCTGAATTTTGTTATCATTTGGGGAAACCTTCTATTTCTATTTGAGTGTATGAGAGCCAAATCATTAAACTCATGTGAGTGGGTGGGTGTGAGAGTCATATCCCATAGATTTTGGAAGCATGGGGATGAAGTACAATATACATTGGGCAGAGTGAGCATTCAAATTTCTTGGGAATATAGGGGATATTAGTATGGGTAAAATAGGTGTTTTTTCACATTGTGTTTTTGCATGAAAACAAGGAAAGAAAATGAAAAAGAGAACTACAGAAAGAGTAGGAAGGGTGGGAGAATTCAGGAGCCTAATGGAGAATTTTCATATTGTTTTGGATCTAGAAATAAGAGAGTCAGGTTGTAAGGCCTGAATAGTGAACTTCTAAGTGAATTGCATTATAACAACATGTGTCTGATGTTGGTTGTTGGTAGTTCTCCTAGAAGTGATTTCCCTTGAGTTATCCGCAGAGCGATTCCTGTTTACCTGAGCCAGAAATGCCCTAATAAATTAATGAGATTCCCTATGGACTGAGAGAAATGGAGGAGTGCATTCCTTAGGTTGGGTAGGTCAAGAGGAAGAGAGTTGGAGGAAATTTCGGATAGCTATAGGAGAATACCAATGCGTTGTGAGATATTGAGTTCTGAGTGGACTATGAAAGGAACCATTATTTTTTGGATTCCTAGCCCCAACTCAGGGGTGAATTGTTGTTGAGATATGGAAAAACAAGTCTATATTTGGGTGGAACGTCCTTCCCAAGAATTTGATTGCACAAACTTTCTTTTAAAGATAAGTGTTTATCTATTATCTGATTTCACTTATGAGTCTTATGGATGTGCATTTTACTCTATGAATTAGAATGGTTTTAAGTGTTGTTATAGATTATGTATTAGCTACATTCATTCTCATTTAGAATGATGTATATGGATTTAATTTTGTGCATCATAATCCAGTTAAATATGTGCATAATTTGTAGTTGGTAATCTACAGGAAATGAATTAGCATGAAATTTTTTGATTTTTATGTATATTTCATGTAGCAATGTTACTTAATTAATATGGGGGACATTATACACTGGTATTAGAGCCACAGTTTCAAGAATGAGCCTTCATGGGACAGAATTAGCACGCAGAAGATGGAATTGAATAATTAAGCTCAAAGGATGTCTGGAGATTAATTGGAAAAATCGCTAAAGTGAAGTTGGGAGAAATTCATGGGAAATTGAGGAAATTGAACCCAAGAGTTAAAAATCACCAATTTTAATATTGGAATGAGTGTCTTTTATTCTATAATTGGTAGAATTTGGGATTTGTAGGATAATGATGGTGAAATTGGGCAAAAGCCCCATTTTCTACAATGAAATTCATTGCGATTTCGAGATGGGGAGTGTTGAATTTTTGGTGAAGAGGTATAATTGAATTGCATAGGGATGAAATTTACCATGATAAGCTAATTACAAAGTTTCATGGTGGCCCTATTAGAAATTTTGGAAAATTGGCATTTTTGAAAATTTGGGAAATTTTGAGAATTGTAAAATTTGAGTAATTTTTTGTACCATGATGTCAGCATGACATGACAGGCAACATGGACTTATATGTGGAAGTTCTATGGTGGCGTTCAATGGAAAAGTGGCGGGTTCAGTGGAAATGTATTATACCACTTTTTGGGGGCGACGAGCCACAGTATTGACCGAAACAATAAGTGGTTTCACATCATAAGAAAAGTGGTTTTTCATAGCTCTTCTATGATATGAATATAATAGGAGGAATCCACGTGAAACTAGATGTATGTGGTATCACATCRCAAGGTGAATTTAACCCCTGAGCAAGTTCACAATGTGAAATCAATGTGGGTTGTTGATCTTCTCATCATACCCACCATCAGATATGGGAGCCAACAAGTCAATGCCCCCGGGAAAAAGGAGTGTGGGATAGTACCCACTCATCCCCGCAACCAATCGTTGAGTGGAAGGTTGTCAAGCCATGATGTCAGGTCCACGGTGGAAGTTCGGTGGAATGGTGGAAGTTGGTGGCACGATGGTGAGGCTATCAGTGGAGAAAGGATCGATACCATAAGTGTTATCGGAGTAGGGAGGTAAGTGGTATTGCATGGTGCCATGGTGGTTTTGGAAATTTTCCATGGAAATGTGAAACCAATATAAAGGTGCCACATATCAAGGGTGAAACTATAGTTGCATCATGAAGGGATGTTAACCCTCATGCATGTTGATGATGCAATATTGTTGAGGGTTATTGATTGTCCCCTGATCTCTACCATTAGATCTGGGAATATGCAGGTTGCGCATGCCCAAGGAAAAAAGTTGTAGGATGGGACCCACCCATGCCTATGGCTAATGAATGGGTATCACGAGGAAGTGACAGAATAGGTGGGACCCCTATCCCATCCATGGTAAAAAAAGGTGTCAGGGGGGCATTCAGGTATGGTGGGGCCCAAAATATAGTTTAATTTATAAGATAAAGGTAAAGAAGAAGAGAGGAGGAAGGTGATGAATGTTAATGGGGTAGGGAGAATATTTCTAAGAGGATCACATGGATTCACCTCAGGGTGCCATGTGGACCTACAATGACACATCAATAGCTATGTTAAAAATGATGCCACATAGGAAAAGTTTTCCTATAGTCTCAAAAAGAAAAATACAAATTCTAAAGACAAAATCATATTTTGTCCATAACTAGAGAAAATGTAGTTATATTTCGATGAACCTTCTGGGTTTTGTCCACAATAAGAAGTGATACAAAAGTTCCAGAGAGGGAACTAGCCAATTATGTTATGATTTTCTAGAAAATGAAAATTACCTATTTTTTAATATCAGCCTCAAGCTTAATGGATGGAGTACAGTGATAGTTGAAACTTGTACATAGTTTCATAAAAGTAGGCATGGAAATACAATGTGAAGGGATTGGAAAAACTCTGAGTTTGGAGTGGAGGTGCCAAGGGAAAAATCCACTATTTTGAACCACTTTTTGAGGATTTTTGGGATTTCCAGAGGAGGAAAAGGATCCCCAGATGGAAAATATAGAAAAAATTATTTACTTGACATATTTAATCCAGAAAACTTGGGTTTAGTGAAGTTTTTCCAGAACTGCATAGTTTGGGACATAGCAAGTTTCGATAAAAAATCCAAGTCTAGAAAAGGGGGTTGAAAAAGGACAAAGTTTTCATTTCTAGATTGCTACAGCTTTTTATGGGAGAATCAATTTGAAAATATGAGAGTTGTTATGAATT
>SNQJ01S0236461.1:0-10065 GCA_010110895.2 Picea sitchensis
TCTCACCCGAAGCAACTATGAGGGTGTTACATGACAAAGATGTCTACAACCAAGGGGAATATCAAGTGGATCGATTATCAAAACAATACATCATGCACATATCACTTGTCAACTTAGATCTACTCCACACAACTATAGATACGATCTAACACAACCATGCAATAATAATATATCAATGAAAAAGAACATAGCATCATTCACAAACACGACACAATATATATGTGGTTCACCCTCTCTCTAGGGATATGTCCATAGAACTGTGCTTATAATATATTAAGGTAAAGCATACAGGTCTTATCTGTGCTCTTAACTAGAAGATCTACTTTCTTCTTCTCTCTTCCTCTCCCCTTACTGCACACCCAGCAGTAGGACTAGATATCCACACCCAGCTGGAGATCTTACAATACCAGAAGGCTCTCACACTCAATACTTCTCTCAACAACAATAACAACAATGATCATAGAAAAAAAACTAACACCAACCCGACCCAGGTCCTCTTGACCTTTATTTATACATTACAATAGCTCACCGACATTCTTATGCCAAAACCTAGGTGTCAAAACCCTAGATACCAAAACCCTAGGTGTCTAAGACCTTAGGTCAACTTGACCCGTGTTTTCAGAGCTTCGCCAACCTGTCTTTCCTTCCTTCTCATTCGGTGCTCTAAAGTATCCAATGATGGATTTTTCCATTTGTTGAGTTGTCCATGATCCTTCTTCCTTGTTTATCTTTCATTCTCTATCTCCTCGTCCAACGACTCGTTTCCTTTTACTTCACTCCATCTTTTCTGCTCCTTTTCTTAGTTTGACCCAATAATAGTCACCGTGTCTTCCTCGTAGTTCACATTTCACTTTTTCTTCCTTGATCTTCACTTTCTTCCATAACCAAGGGCCAACAGGCCCCCAACACTCACCTGTGACTCATCCTAAGGCACTTTAGATCTGATCCTTCTGTTTAACATCAAATTCAGACTGTACAGTGCAACCTTTGATTTCTACTCTATGCCTCCTCTTCCTCCTTGTGTAGATTGTCTTTTCTGTGTCTAGTACCCAGTTTCAACTACACTTGGTACCTAGACCCTTTTCTTCATGCTTCTACTGAGAACTACGAGGTAGTTGGTTGTCATAATACAACTTCAGCTAACTCCCATTGACCAAACCTTCCTTCCATTCTTTGTTCAATGTCTTCAACTGCGCAGTTCCTCCCTCTGTAACATAGACAATCTCATATGGCCCAAGCCAATGTGTTTTGAACTTCCCAAGATGATTCATCAACTTATTGTTGTATACCAGTACCAAATCACCTTGTTTAAATGCCTTCTTCTTGATGTGCTTGTCATGATAGGCCTTCTCTCGTTCCTTCTAAACCTTGCAATAAATTTGTCCTCTTCTAGTTCGACCAACTGTGCAAGCCTCTCGCGAACAATGTCAGTGTCATCCATGTCTGTAAGTGCAACAATTCTTAAGCTTGGCACCAAGTATTCCATTGGGACAACAACTTCAAGGCCATACACCAACTTGAAAGGGGTCTGCATTGTGAGTTTCTTACAGGTGGTTCTATAGGCCCAAAGTACTATTGGTACTTTTAAATCCCAGTCCTCCCTATTCACACTGCAAATCTTCGTTAGTGTTGTCTCCAAGATCTTATTGAATGCTTCAATCGTCCCATTTGCTTGAGGATGGTAAGGTGTGCTCTTCTAATGGTGGATTGCAAATTCCTCAGTCAGGGCTTCAACGGTCTTATTGATGAAATGTGTCCCTTGATCACTCATAAGGATCTTTAGGCATCCAAACCTGGTTATGATGTCCTCAAATATGAGCGCGCAACTATAGTTTCATTGCAGTCCTTAATTGCTCTGGCTTCGACCCATCTAGTCAAGTATTCTTTCGTAGTGATGATCTACCTTGATCCTGTGCACTTTCTTGGTGGGTTTATATGTCCCATGAAGTCAATGGCCCACTTCTCAAATGCTTGTAAGGTCAGCTACAGTGCTAAGGGCATGTCTTATCTCTTGGACGGTTTCCCAACTATTTGGAATACATCACAGGCTCTAGAATAGTCTTTAGCATCTCTGTGTAAGGTAGGCCACCAAAGGCCAGCTCTCAGAACCTTCTGTGCAGTCGCTTTCCCTGCGTAATATCTTGTTGTGATCCATTCATGAGCTTCTGTGAGGATTAATGGTCACTCTGCCTCCATAAAAAACCTCTTTAATATCTCATCAGGTCCCATCTTATATAGCTGTCCAACTATAAGTAAAAAGTTTGCAGAACGTACAACTAGCCGTTTCTTCTATGGAATTGTATACTCACTATGTGCCATGCCTATTGATAGGAGCTGGACTATGTTTGTGAAGTGGTCATCAGTATTTCTAATGGCTAGCAGCTGTGCATCGGACAGTGTATCCTCCAAACTGGTCGACTCTTCACCATGTTCCTGTTGGGTATGTGTTATATTATTTGCACGAGTAGTAGTGTCTGAGTGTATGCACCGGGCACATAGGGGGTTAGAGGGGGGTGGAGCCCCCCACGCAGGGGTCTGGGGGCAGTGCCCCCGGAAATTTTTTTCTACCTCGGGAAACATGACACCTACCTTGAGAAATGTGTCATGTATTTAGGTGGTTTTTTCGACACATGGTTTTTGCCGATGGTTTTCTATTTAACCTAATTTAGGTCATTGGGTTAGGGTTTTGGATGCCGCTGGCTCCTATATGTATATTGTATTGTAAACAATGTAACACAATTTATGAATATAATATATGCTGGTTTTCCCGGTTTGGGCTTCCAAGGGAAAAATCTCTGTGTAATGTTTGCATTTTCCATTGTATCTTTTCTATTCTTTTCTGAATATACGTTTACAGTAGACATTGTATAAGGTTAGAATTTATAGTTCCAACCTTGAAACATGGTCAAGACCTTTGTTCATTTGTCCCAGCTTAACCACAATTTCAAAATCATATTCCTGAAATAGCAGAAGCCATCTGCATATTCTCCCCCCCAACACTGGCTTGTTGACTAGGTACTTTAGCATAGAGTGATCAGTAAACATTTTAGAGTGTGCTCCCAACAACACATACACCATGGCTAATCCTTCTCTCTCAGTGGTGGTGTAATTAATCACAGTTGTGGATAGCTTCCTGCTAGTAAAGGCTAACGGGTGGTCAATGTCTCCTGTTCCTGGTTGTGCTAACACAAATCCCAATGCAATGGACGATGCATCGACATGCACATGAAATTCTTTTCTCCAATTTGGGAATACCAGAATAGGCACAGTAACCATATTTTTTTTTAGTGTGTCAAATCTCTGCTGGCATTATTCTAGCCAACTAAAATGACAGTCCTTGTTCAAAATCTTCTCCATGGGTGCTGTAATCTGGGCATATCCTTTGATGAACTTCCTGTAATATCCAGTATGTCCTAGCGCAGTGCACAATTGTTTGACTTAAGCAGGAGGGGGCAGATAAACTATAATGGCAATTTTAGATGGATCTACTAGCAATCCCTGCTTGCATACAATATGTCCTAACAACACTCCAAATGGTAAGAAGAAGATGCACTTATTCAAATTCAAATAAATTTGACACTGCCTGCATTTGTCCAACATTAGCCTTAGACATTCAATATGGTTTTTCAACACACTAAAAACAGTCCAATCATCAAAATATGCTTCTAGAAATTTATGCAAAAACTCTTTGAATGCTTCGACCACCACCTTGGAAAAGATGGCTGGGGCATTCTTCAATCCAAATGCCATCATTGTATATTGGTAGGATCCCCATTATGTGGAAAACATGGTCTTATGGTGATCCTCCTTGGCAATCCGGATCTGATGGTTTCCTGAAAATCCATCTGTAAAGGAATATACCTCCCGGCCTCCCATGTTATCTAACACTTCGTCAATGAATGGTGTAGGGAAGGGGTCATGCAAGTAAGCATCGTTCAACTTCCTGAGATCTATGCAGATCTTGATCTCACCTGTCTTCTTGTCTTGCACCACCATAGGGATGATCCACTCTGATTCTTCGACAGGTTCAATAATACCTACTTCCAGCATTCTGTCGAGATCAATCTTCACTTTCTCTTTATATTTAGGGTTCAATCTGTAGGGTCTCTATTTGATTGGTTTTTCATATAGTTTCAAAGGGATCCTCATATCTCCCATAGGCCCTTTGATACCCTTCATATCAGTGAAATTGGTTGGAAACAAGTCCAGATACTCATGCAACAACTCTGCAAAATTGTCAATGGTAGCAACATCCCAATAATCTCTGACATTGGCAAGCCTCAATGTCTCCTCTATTCCAATATTGACCTTCTTAATCTTGATTGGTCATCCAATGAATGGTAGCTGAAATTCTGGTCCTTTCACATCTTTCTAACCTTCTATTTCTGCGATGTTCACCTTTCTTGGATCATCATCTTCATCCGCATTGATGTTGTAACAACCTTGTAGTTTCTGGAGAGGTGCAGTCCATTCATCCTCTTCTTGTTCCAAGGGAAGGCTAGATGCTTCCTCAAATAATTTATGTCTCACAATCTGTAGTGCTTGATCTACTAAAGGATATTGAATTTCAAATAAGAAGGTGGTTACAAAATTCTTAGTCACACCTTCCCAATCTGTAGTGATGAGGTGTAGCTCTGCTTGCAGGTACCAATTGATGGGTCTCGTGTCCAGTGTGTTGATGAATTTGTGCACCCATTTATATTGAGGAATGTTGCTCCAGGCCTCTTCGCAGCTTCACACATGGTCCTTTGGGAAACTTTGACCTGTGTACCAAACTTCACAGCCTTCTACTTGGGCTGAGAACCACACTATCATTAAAATATGACATTGTGTCTAGTCTGTGATAGTGATTTTTTGTGTCCCCCACCATCTTGTTGGTGTGGCTTTCAGAGCCTCATCCATTGCCAACAATCTCTGTTGTATTGGTACATTTTCTTCGAAGTCTGATAAGAAGGCTTCTAAAGGATTCAAACCATCAAATGTGGGTAAGTTACTTACTGTTGTTTTGATCTAGCAAACTTCTTTGGTTAGTCTAGCACATCTCCTTGTAGATACTTCATACATTTTATTCTACCAGTTCTCCAATGCTTCTTCTGAATTTGATGAAAATGTGTTGTCACTTCACCAGCTTAGGTTTCCATTGGCTGTAGAATTGATGTAATCCTGTTGTCTGGCTTTTAGTTTGTATATGTTTTCCAGCTCATATGCGTGGTCTTCTTCTCTGATAGTTTTGGTGTATCACTGATCTTCATATGGATCTAAAGGAGTGATGAACCTAAGGCCATCTCTTTCAAATGTCATACGTCTTTTCTTTAAATCAACCACAGTGGAATTATTGAAAGCCCAATCAATTCCTAACAACGCAGGGTAAGTACAACTGTCGTCAACTATCTCAATTACCTCAAAATCTACAAATGTTTTTACTCTATCGATGTCCATAGGGACATGTTCCAGTCTGCCAAAGGAACTTACAGCTTGCTAATTAGCCATCCTAAGCCTGATAGGGGAATAGATCAACTTTGGTTTTCCCATCAGTGCCCAGGTTTGCTTCGTCATGATATTGACCTCTGACCCTAAGTTGAGGACTACATAGTCTATATCATATTCTCCTATTTGAGCATTCAAGTGTAATTATTTATTTGTCCTTCTCCTTTTTACGATTTGGTGTACTACCCTATTCAGTAAGGGGTTTATCTTTCCTATCTCGTACTGTTTGATTAAATTCTATAGCTCTTGTATCTTGAATCAAATTAATACAAGTATATAAAAATTCCATGAACTTGCTTACCTCTTTTCCTTCTTTAGGCGAAGAAGACTGATCGAATGCCAGAGGAACTCCATATTCTCTTACTTATGGTCATGTCTTTGAGGAAGAACCTTGATATTCTTCGAACTCTTTTCTTGCCTCCTCAAATACTTGTATTTCTTTCTTTACATCAAACTTTAGGGTCTTCTTTGCAACATTATTGACTCCCGAGTCTTATGTAGTCTTCCCTTGGGTCAGTCTGTCTTCTCCTGTAACAACACCTCCTCTAGTTATACCAATGACTCTAGGGTATTCTACGCGAGGTTCATCATATATTAGTTTCACTTGTGGGTTCTGCTGAGGTCCTCGTCTTTCCTGAAGCTTATCTAGAAGCACAGAACAATCTTCTATAACATGTTCAAATGAACTACAGTAACTGCAAGTAGTGCAAGGGTTCTGACAGTCCTTTTCTAAGTGTCCTGGTTGCACACAGTTGTAATAGATGATCTATCCTCGACCTCGACCCATACGTCCTCCTCGTCCTTGTCCTTTGAATCCACTGCGAGGATTGAAGTTTCCTCTTCTTGGGGAGTTATACTGCGTAGTGTTTCCTTCTTGTTGTGCTTCACCTTGAATCTTGTATATAGCTATTGACCTTTCGTGCATGAGATCATAAGCCCTACATTCCCTATCATCATGCCCTATTGACTTGCAGAACGTGAAATACAAATTTGTGGGTGTCTGAACATATTTTTGCATGTAATAGCACTCACTAGGACGATGTTTGTTTCTGCATACTTCGCACCAGGGTAGGGTGCCCTGCTTCAAAGGACTCGAAGCTCTAGAGGCCAAGTATTCATGAAATAGGGGACAATGCTCCTTGTCATGGCCTTCTAATTTTCATCTGACACACCAAATGTCTTCTCTTTTGTCTTTCTTCATATCTTCGACATGTAGAGACAAACTAGTTAGCTAACTCAAGATTTGACTCATACCTGAGCTGGATTCTCCCATAGGGGTTGATTCAAGCTTCATGGAAATATCCAATGCCTCATCTTGCGAAGCAATCTTCTATTGCATCATAGGAACTCTGATGTGTGGTAAAAAGGCATCAATCAACCATTCCTTGTTCTGCTCATCTGGGATCTAAAAAGTCAATCAACTTGTTAAGGTCTTGAATCTCTTATCAAACTCCCAAACTGGTTCGACTATCTTCTGCTTGATCTCCTTTAGTTCTATAATACATTGGGACTCTGACTTAGGTTTCTTAAAATCTGAAATCAACGCATTCTTGATCTCATTCATTGGCTTAGGCTGTGCAAGTCCTTGGACAAGCTTCATGTACTAGCCAAGTGTCTGATCCCTCAGAGTTGTACTAAACTGAGTTCTTTTAACATCTTTGTCAGTGACATTCTTAATATTCCATATGGATTCACATAGGAACCAATGCTAGTCAGGGTCTTTAGATCCATATCCCCTAAATATAGGGATCCTCATCTCATCTGCCATAGATCTTCCTAGGTTTCCTGATTGAGTATGTGGTGGACTACTAGTGACAATGCTATGAATGCTTTGGTGACTTTGATTGCTTTGATTGCTTAATGTTGTTGAAACAACAGGAGGAATAATAGTACTTACTTCAATGGTCTGCGCAGTTCCTGAGGTTTCTGGCTCGTCTCGACGAAGTTCTTCATCTTCCTCTTCCCCTGCCTTGGTGGGTTCCTAATGTTCTTTGTCTGTCAAATCTGCCTCTTCTCCACTATAGCAATCCTCGTCCCTGTAGTTCTGCTTAAATAGGTTTGCAATATGGACTTCTCTAAACACCCTCCCACTATGCATATGTCCATCTTTTGTGTCGCTATCACTGTCTGAATGATTGAACATTGGCCTCTTTAAATCGGATCAATCTACTGTATCTTCAAGATGTTCCTCTCATGCAATAACATATTGATTTTTAACTTCAGAAAATGTAAAAATTCCCCTCTGGGTCCCTTGAAGAAATATCTCTCGGCTTGGCTATATGACTCTACTCTTTAACAACAAACTCAGTGATGTACCCTCCAATGGTGATATCGAACTAGTGGTCTACTTCTCTCGACATGACATTGTCAACTCTCTTGACCTTCTTGACCAGCGATGACGTCCAAACCACAGGAGGTCTAGATCTGACTTCAAACTAGGTATCTGCTAACCTAGCTAACCACTCATATATCTCTTGATGGATTCCTCCAAAGAATATCTCATGTATATCGGTAAAGATATATCTTCCTAACCATCCTCTATACTCAGATTAGGGGTTTTTTTTTCTGGGCTTCAGTGAAGTCCTTTTCTTGATCCTCTATCCACTTTTGAATATCTATATTTGATGGGAACCCCCTTGAAATTCCCTCAAGAAGAGTCAGGTCCCGACAACAAAATCATTTGTTGGCACAGATACAGACCCAGGTTTCGTCTCCTAGAGCGCACCAACAAGCCCTAGCTACTGGCCCTTTTGACAACACCTGCGAGGCATATGCAGTCTCACCCGAAGAATCTATGAGGGGGTTGCAGGACATATATGTCTACAACCAAGGGGAATATCAAGTGGATCGATTATCAGAATAATACAGCATGCACATACCACTTATCAACTTAGATCTACTCCGTACAACTATAGATCCGATCTAACATAGCCATGCAATAACAATATATCAATGACAAAGAAAAAATCATCATTCACACACACGACACAAGATATACGTGGTTCACCCTCTCTCTAGGGCTATGTCCACATAACTATGCTTATAATATATTAAGGTAAATCATACATTTCTCATCTGCGCTATTAGCTAGCAGATATTCTTTCTTCTTCTCTCTTTCTCTCCCCTTCCTATGCACCCATATGTAGGACTAGATCTCCGCACCTAGCTGGAGATCTTACAATACTAGAAGGCTCTCACACTCAAGACTTCTCTCGAAAAAAATAGCAACAATAACAACAACACTAACACCAACCTGGCCCAGGTCCTCTTGACCTTTATTTATACATTACAATATCTCACCGACATCCTTAGGCCAAAACCTAGGTATCAAAACCCTAGATACCAAAACCCTAGGTGTCTAAAACCCTAGGTCAACTTGACCCATGTTTTTAGGGCTTCGCCAACTTGTCTTTCCTTCCTTCTTGCCTGGTGCTCCAAAGCATCCAATGGTGGATTTTTTCGCTTGCTGAGTTGTCCACTATCCTTCTTCCTTGTTGATCTATCATTCTCGATCTCCTCATCCAATGACTCTCTATCTTTTACTTCACTTCGTCTTTTCTTCTCTTTTGCTCAATTCGACCCAGTAACAATCACTATGTCTTCTGTGCAATTCACATTTCACCTTTTCTTCCTTGATCTTCTCTTTCTTCCATAACCAAGGGCCAACAACCAAGAAAAGGATTTTGGTATTGGTTTCTGAAATGTCTTATTGGTGGAACAACTCTTCTAAATCCATTCTTTTGGGTAGAATCGGATTTTTGTTGGTCATCATTTTCTTTCCTGCTACTGCTTTCATTTTTTATGGATCCTTTGAGAATATTGGCATAGCTTTTAGGTTTTTCTTCGGTTTCCTTTTCTGATGGCTTTGTGACCTTATTTCTTGCATATCCCTCAGGGATATTTTGTTTTTCATCATAGACAAGACTTGTTTTGATGAATGGTGACCTTTGGAAACTGAGAATATTATCTAATATATCAGCAATATTTCCAAACTTCAAGATTATGTTCAATATATCAGTTGTTTTCTCGAGTTCCTTTCTTAAGGAAACTATTTTAGCTTCTAACTTCTTGCAATTGTCTTCCTTTTCTTATAGTTGGCTTCTCACCATTTCTTCTATACTTTTTACCTCTTCTCGTTGAGTCTTCAGGTTGAAAACTATCTTCTTTGTTTCTTTAATATCATGATCCTCCTCTTCATATTTCTGCAATTTCTCTTTCTACTTTCTATTCTTTTCTCTAAGTATGTCTATTTCTTCTAAGTAACTAATGAGTTCTGCTTCAAGATTCCTTTCCCCATCAATGTCTTCTTCTTCTTCTTCTTCTTCTAATTTTTCTTTCTTATTGTATTCACCTTATTTATCGATAGAATTTGTTTCCATGGCCATGAAGAGGAATTATTTTTTGTCAATATCATAAACATATCCATCACTTTCTTTAGATAAACATATCCATCACTTTCTTTAGACGAGCTACTATCTTCTCTAGAGTAAAAACTTTCTTCTTAATATATTTTTCTCTTCTATAAGATTTTTTCTATTGTTATGATATTCTTTGACATTATTGTCCTCATCATCACTA
>SNQJ01S0236463.1:1962-13821 GCA_010110895.2 Picea sitchensis
TTCGTTCCCCACACACTTCCACTCCAAGAATTCTGAGAGCATAGATCTGATAATATTCACAATCTATCTTGACAAAATGGCTCATCTAGCCAAGCTAACAATCTCCAAAGCTCAATCCAATCCAAGCTAATCCCAAAAGATAACTTTCTCCATGAGATCTCCTCTCCTTTTATAAGTTGAAGAGGATAAGGTGAGGAGGTTAGGATGATCCCACTAAATCATGAAAGCGAGTAAGATCCAATCCATTCAGATGCCACCTCACCATGGAAGTTTCTCCTTCTAGAAGCATCGATAAGATGCTCGTTTTTCCCACGTATGAGCGTTTTCACACCCTGCCTATATAGAAACCTGCAAACACTTCGCGACCTAGCTATGGTGCAGCCTGTGAAAATCAGGCATTTTCACACCCTGCCTATATAGCAACCTATGAACATCCTCTTTAATAGGTTTTTTACAAAGGAGAATGCAACTTCTTTTCTCAGGAAAAGTTCTTCTCCCTTCTTTCTTCAAGAACTCAGGCCACTGACCCCTCTGAAGGCAATAGATAGGTTTACATCATTAACGGTCATAGGGATGATGAAAATAATGTGTAACACCCGATCCATGTGGGATATGTCCCACTGGGAAAATAAATAAAACACAGAGCATATCGATGATCACAGGTGTAATCATAGTTTTTTAAATGGAGATGCCATCTGTCGAGTCAACTAGGTGTCGGGTGTCAAACAAAGTTTCTAATGAATGTTGAATCAAAGGTGTTAGGATACTGATCAAATTTCCAATTGTCCAGCTCCACAATGGGAAGAATCCACAAAGGTTTTCCAAATGCCATCACTAACATTTATTGAGGTTCTATCCATTATCTATTTCAAAAAAATGATGAACGTTGAGTATGCCTGAACCATGAGGAGCATTGATATTGCAAGCAACCTCATAAACACTCAATTTATCAAAATTTCAATGCCAATGAGAAATTTCCTAGAATACTCATTGTCAATAGGATCATTCACACCAATTTCCATTTTCTCTCAGATGAAAGGTGTTCATACAAAATCATTGATGCACTTATATATGTTTGGTCTACACCGAGGTTTCATCCTGTAAAATCTCATCTCTCTGTTTTTTATTTTCAATATTGCATAGTAGGGGAGTTTTCACATAATACATGCATGGTAAAGCCAGTCATTGATGTTATTATAGCTCTGTTATTGGAAGAGGGGAAACCATACTATCATAACTCTTGAGCATTCGACCCAACGAGCTCAAGTTTCCATTTGAACTGAAGAAGAAAATCTCATACACTTTGAGGCTTGTTAATATAAGCCATAATCATATGGAATTTAAGGTCGAGAAACATCTCCCAAAAAAGAACTGTGTTCATTCTAACATTGGAGTTGTTTTTCCTAGATAGTATTGATGTTATCTTGATTATGCAAGCTCAACGAAAGGCTCCACCTGACTTACAGTACATTTTTTTTTTCTAATGCAAAGTGTTAAAGAACCATATGGTTGTTTTTAGCAAAGGAGATTTCTCGAGATTGTCTAACAAGGAACCCGAAACATAGATTAACAAAATAAAGTTAAGGGATATCTATGCCCACCACCACAACCACCTTCTCCTGTTTTAGAATTAGAAGAAGAAAGACTATCCCCGAGGTTATTATACTCGCTAGATAATGCTAATGAGAATGATTCCTTTAATGATACCAACTCAAAAGAGGTTAGTGAAATTAGAGAGAAACTAATTGAGTCTAGGGAAGCCATTACAAATTTAAGTGAGGAGTGGGTTGCTTCTTTGAGTAAATATAAACTTATTCAACAATACCTGACAAAGAATCCTTGAGAATATTTTTAGCATTCAAAATATAACTAGAAGATCCCTGGTTTTGAACAACAAATAAGGCCACATTCTCAACAAATTCTAGATTTCCAAGAGCTCAGTTGTCAACATCAAAGTTATAGGTGGCAGCGCCAACCTGTATCAGCTAGTTCGCATTGCTAGTCGTTGTGAACTCTTGATATGGAGGTTTTGGAGGAACAAACGATAGACAATTGGGAATATAAGTTTATGATAATTGCTACCAATTTAGTTGAAAACTGGAGGGATACCTGACCAAGGGAGATGTGCTCAGATCGCAGGTCAATCAAAGAATATCCCAAATTTTGAGGAGACAGTTGAGGGGCATCCCAAACTTCAAGGTAGAAATCAATGATTTCAGGATTAGTGAGAAACAAATGGAAACTAGACACCAAATTTCTAGGATAAGGATTCGACAACAGAAAGAGAATCGAATTATGTAGTCCCAACAACCCGATACAACTTGCAACACATTCCAGTTTTTGTTGCAAGAGTGTTTCTCATTTACTATTTTTGCTAAAATCAGTAAAATCTTGGTAAAAAAAAAGGATATTTTGGCATATTTTCTAATTTTTTTCGAAGATGAGGAGGTTGAGTTGTAAAATACCCAAGAGGGATTTAGAAACAAAGATGAATGCATATATTAGTTGGTAAGCCGGAGGGGCAAGGGGTTGTAATCTAGTATGTTATTGAAGATTCATCAGAGCTATTTTATCATATTGTCTTCTATGTTTTCTATTGTATTATTTTTCTTTTTGATGTATTATCTTTGATTTATGGATTCCTGAAGCAACAAAAGATCTGTTGTAAACTTTCCCATTTTTTGTTGTTTACTATTTAGACACATCTAAATTTTCTTTGTAGAGAAGATCTTTGCTTAGTGAATGTTCATTCTTTTCATCATTAAACAAATCCTTTGTTTGATATAGGTAGCTTTAATGCCTTCAATGAGAAGAATACATATGAATCGATTTCCCAATGGTCCATCACTGATCTGCAGTGACCTCTATTATATTTTCCTTTCTTTAAAGTCTTGTTGATCCCTGATTTAATCCTATTATTTGAGAATTCTACTCATAAAAGCCAGATTTGTATGTTACCAATCTTACTCCCATTTGCGGTCTGGGGGTTACTCTTGGAGAGATAACATTGAGAACAAGTTGAAGGTGTATAGATTTGAGTTTCCTTCTCAATGGTGGTCTTCATCGAACATTTGGACGAGTTAGGCTCTTTATATTGTCTTGTTATCATGTTTGTTTATATATCATACTTGAGATTATAGTTGATTTCTGTAGTCATTCTGTTTGTTGTGGTTTATCCCATGCCATAGAGTTATTTTCCTCGTAACATAATTGGCGACCATACTATGGAGAGGATCTTATTTTTGGGGTTTGGCGTGTTTTTCTCCTTAGATTTCTGTCTTTTAACTTGAGTTTCCTTATCGTTTGATTTATTGACAACCTATTTTCATTTTGAGTCTAAGATTCTTGGCCTTATCATTAACCTGACAGTCTTTTGATAGACATACGTGATTTTTCCCTTGACAAAAGCATACATATGCGAGTTTTTGTTCTATAGGGCATGTACATACATGGGTTTTTCCTAGACAGTCACATACATCATCCTTTTTTTCTTGATTGGTGAGTTTGGTGTTTGGTGGGTGAGTTTTGATGGTTGTTGAGTCTTCTTGGGTCTCTATCATAACTGTTGAGTGCCTGAAGAGTGATAGGAAACCTTTCTTTGGTTGAATTTTTAGGTATTTTTTTCTTTCTCATCATATTTTTCATTAGGTGTCCTTTCATCTTGGGTTGGGTGTTTTCTTTTTGATATCCTGCTTGGTGTGTTTCTTTTTGCTTACAGTAGGGTTCATATATCAAGTTGTTGTTCAGTCCTTGCATTTTCATTTATTTATATTGAAAATACAAAAAATATACATTTTCATTATGGGATTTGATCTTTTGGGTTCTTATTATTGATCTTGAGACATCTATAAAAATATTGCATCTTATTTGAAATAACAGAGTTGAATTGAAAGTTTCATTTTGAAAAGCTTATCATTTTTTGAGAATTGAAGTTAGGAATTCACATTATATTCATATTCATTTAATTTACTTACTGAGTCATAACACCATCAGTTTCACAACCACATATTTTGAGTAAAAAAATACACTAAAAGTAACGTTGATAAATTTAAAATTGATTAGAAATTATTTTACTTTTCAGGGTACACAAATTGTTGATACTAAGAGGGGGGTGAATCAGTATCAAGTACAATTTAGAACATTTTTCAACTTATACTTAAACCATTCAAATATATCCAATGATCAATGAACAATAGTATAAGATTTACACCAATACACCACAATACACCTTGCACAATATATGAGAAATAATCAATAGTTATTGTTCAAGGGAAGTAATGAATTCCAAAGGTAGCTACAACTTTCAAATGTAAAGGGAGGGATAAACCTACAAGAGGAAGATACAATCCTCCAATATCAAGAGAGGATTTAACTCTCCATTTTTTCCCCTTCCTTCGACACAAAAATATATGAGAGATAATAAGACTTTACATTAAATCATCACAATCAACCAACCATCACATAGAACCTGATAATGCTTCCTGAGAATTCTTCAATTTCTGCAATTCTTAAATTCTTGGAATACTCTGATCATGTAGATAATATTACTCAATGTATTCTCTAAAACTTCTCCAAGTTTCACTCCTTGAATCCTCCCCAAAAAGAAGTTATAGATAAAATGGTAGACTTTGTTCAATTATGGTTTATTCAGGAGACCGAACTTATACAGAATAACCTACGCTCAATATTTAACATCATATTTTGAAACTTGCACAAAAGAAACTAAAGTCCATACTCTTTCCAATGCATTTTTTCCCACTTCATTTGGATTCTCTATGAAGAATTTATGTCTGTTGTACCTGGAACACCTGTTTATTGACTAGCTTTAGGACTGGTCAAAAACCCTATCTTCCACAGAGTGTATCTCCATAATTATAGTGAATCAAGAGCTGAAAATTTTACCACAGGTACCTTGATATGTCTTCTCAATTCCATAGCAATTTCACCATCTGAATCGTTCTAGAAAAAAATTATAGCAAAAATGGTAAGATGACCTGAAAATAACATACCTTAGAACACATCACCAAAAGACTTCATCCTCCCTTGAAATCTGGCCTTCTTTACTTCTGATTTCCTCTGAAATTTGACTTGTATATCAAATGAATGTATAATTGTATTTATTTATACCATTTATGTCACTTAATTTTAACATTAGGGCCAACCTAACACTTTCTTATTTTGTAATTATGTTCTTTAATTATCTTTGGGGCCTACATGTACTTCCTTCTTCAATTCACTTTGTCATCTTCAAAAATTCATTTCTCCTCAACCATGAGGATCCACGTGATGTGCCACATACCACCAGAAACAACATGATTTATGCTATCCTTCCATGGGTTTTGTATCTTCATGTGCATTTTCCTTCATGTCCAAATGCCTTCATCAATATTGCGGTCCAAAACCCATGACTAGGGTTGACATCAATGACAACAACCAATCTTCCAACAATCTCCCCCTTTGTCATTGATGGCAACACTCATGCTCCACCTATCATCATGATCCCAATTTCTCTCCCCCTTTGACATCAATGGCAAAGGGTAGGCAAAAGGTAACTCTCTTCTTTGGGGCTGCTCCCCCTGAACATGTGGCACTCAATAATACTTCATCCTTATTTTTGGTCTTTGGGACTTTTTCTTCCTTGGTATCCTTTTTTGTGGCTTCTATCTTCTCTCTCTTCTTCATGTCTAGGATGTATATGTTGTTCGGTCTTCTTGTTTCAGTTGCAACCAATCTTCTTGAGTTATTTTCTCTGATTTTACATTTTTGAGAGTCAAATGTAAGAGTGTATCCTTGATCACATATTTTGTTGACACTGAGGAGATTATGCTTCAGATCTTCAACCAATAGGACCTTTCTTGCTTTTACATTTTCACTTCCAAGCTTTACAATTCATTTTCCAAGTATTTTAGTAGATGAGTCATCTCCAAATGTAACATTTCCACCCTTTTTCTTCAAGCTGACAAATTTTCTTTGATCTTCGGTCATTTGAAATGAGCACCCACTGTTTATGAACCATTCATCTTCTTCTTTGCATTCTTTAGCGACCAATGTTATTTGACAGTTTTCATTTTGTGGAATTTCTTTCCTTTTCCATGTTGTAGTTGGTATACAAACATTTGGCATATGATTATCTTCCTTCATCTCTTTGCAATCTCGTGATTTATGACCAAGATTATTACACTTGTAGCATATAATATTTTGATCCATTAATGGGTCAAATGGATTATAATTTCTGTTGATAGGTCTACGAACATTTCCATATCTACTATTTTCACCATTCATGTCGCTGGCATAGTTATTTCTTTCATTGATTCTACAATTGATTGCCTTGTGTCCAAAATTTCCACAAGTATAACAATGTCCAAGAAAGAAATTTTGATACCTGGGAGTAATTGATCTTCTTTGTGGTGTGGTCCATCTGGGTTCACGATCTATTCTTCTGTAGTTTCCTTCATAATGATTTCTTTCATACATGATGGGACATGATATTCTTGATGTCTCATTCCTTTTAAATTCTAGTCTTCTATCTTATTGTTCAACTTGTTCTAGAGTGTTGGTTTCATCATTTTCATCTTCCTTCTCTTGTTTTGTTGTCTTCAAATTGTCATTGTATCCTAGTCCTATCTTGTCATTTGGAGATCTTTGATTGCTAAGGATTTCATCTAATTTTTCAGTGCTTTTTTCGAACTTCTTCAACTTTTTTGTTGTCAATAGTATCTCCCCTTTTGTTTGATCCAATTCTACTTTCAATTTTGTGATATCCCCAAAAATAAAATAATTTTGAAATTTAAATTTGCTGGAAATTTATTTCCGTTTTTAGTAAATTCGAATTTGGAATTTTTTTTCCATTTATGGCAATTCTAAATTTCGAGTTTGATATTTGTAATTAATTATTATGACTGTTGGACAGAGTTCTGATTGGAATCAACTAACTATTTGACTATGACACTTGTATAAAAAAACCAGAATATTTATATTAATTGCAGGAGGACAAATGAAACAACCATGTTAAAATCAGCTGACCGTGACTCCATGAGTGGGGAACAAGTTGGAACTACCTCTGGGCTGATTATTACAAGTGGAAAATTAGAGATTTGGCCATTGGCAGCCCATGGAAATCAAGGATTTAGAAAGATGCAAAAATCCCCCCCCCCAAGGGAGGGAAAAAGACCTGGGCAAAATTGATAAATAGCATATGCGAGGAGGCAGGACGCTGCCAAGTATGCTGGGGAAAAGATTTTTGAGCTCTCTTACTGTTATGAACACTACAGATTGAGTGTGAGGCAAGAGGAGTCTGTTCAAATGGATTTTCCTTGCTATTATGAGCACTGTTGAGTAAGTGTGAGGCAAGAGGATAACTGCTGGAATTGAAGGACATTGTTGAGGAGGAGTTCCGAGTTAGCCCTCATGGACTCATGGTCAGGCTAGGGGGTGAATTGGGCAAGTGATTTGGCTGCCCTGTTCTATGGTTGGGAGGAACGTGGTTGTTCTATTGTCTTCTCGCGATCCGGTTCAGATATGTTGCTCTACTCCTTTTCTGTTTGAATGATTTTATATCTGATGCAATGTATTTGTTAAATTAGAACTGAAATGATTTCCATTTTCTGTTCGAATGATTTGATGTCTGATGTCATGTATTTATTAAATCCAAACGAATGATAGAATTGGCCTTTTATTTGTTATGATAGTTGAAAGGATTTATGCATGGTTAAATTCTGGAAGAAATCTCCTCTAAATTAGATTCACTGTTATTTTTCTTTCTTTATTCATTTTTTGAGTGAAATCAATGCTGAGATTGGCATATTGGGAGTGAAGGTTATGCTGTAATTTCATTAATCTAAGTGTATGAATAATGTTAGGAACAACATTCTTAGTGTTGTAAACTATGCCACTTTTTCCTTTCCATTAGACAGACTTTGTAGAGACAGATTTGTAGCTGACGTAGGAAGACCAAATATTATACCATTTTTCCCTTCTAGTTAATTAACCTAACTCGTATAAAGGTATCTTGAACAAGAGTGTACAAAAACAAAAAATCATACTATATAATTTGCAATAGCAGATCTATTATATGAACTACTTTAACAATAAAGAAACCAGATGCAATCTTGCTTATTACAGAAATTTCCTTTGCCCAAGACTGTACCAATTCGACTATTCATATTTAGACTTTCCTGTTTTAATAACGATGCACACAAAAAAGTAAAAATGAAACAAGAAGTGCCGAATTGAGAAATGCGAAAAGGTTGTGGGCCCAACATTTCGGGATTTCGGGGTTTTCGAATACCTGATGCATAAACAAAAATGAAATAAGAAGTGCTGAATCGTGAAATGTGAAAGGGTTGTGGGCCCATCATTTCAGGATTTCAAGGTTTAGTAAAGAAAAGGAACTCCGCGCATATGTAATAAGCAAATCCCGAATGCCGAAATATCAAATTTGTATTTTATCTTCTTTTAAAATATGCTCAGTCTTTGTTTGACTGATTCATGTATCTAATTTTATGCATCTAATTGTGCTCAGTTGAAATCATTTCCATGGATGACATATGTTCATTGTAAGAAGTTTATGTTCAAAGACTAAATTCTGGGAATGGTTCCTCCTAAAACAAAACGCTAGACAAAACTATCTACATATTAACTTGAAAGAACAGATCCACCTACAGGAGCATATTTAAATTTGAAATCAAAATTCTAGGTAGGATTGTCTATGCATAGATGAGCTTGAAAGGTACCGATATTTTTATAGGCATATGTGTACTTCTGTAATTGAAGTTCTAGCAGATCTAGCTTTGAATAATTGAATTGGAGGAAGCCTGTACATATAGTACTTCAGGGTTTCGAGGTTTCACGATTCGGGATTTCATGACTCCGGTGGCAACGATACTAAGCCCTTCAAACTCCTGGATCCTGAAATGTCGAAAAGGGCTTAATAGGTTTTGGATCCCCCTTTAGCCTCCATCCATACAATCTCGCCCGATGACCTGGGGATAACTCCACAGAGAATATTGGGGTTTCATGTACCGGGATTTCGTGACTTGCGAAAACGAGGGCTCTTGCCTTTGGGTTTTCCAGGTGCCGAAATGACGAAACCTATTCCCGCTAAACTGATTCGAGGTTTCGTGTACCGAGATTTCATGACTTGCGAAAACGAGGAGTCTTGACCTTTGGCTTTCCTAGGTGCCGAAATGTCGACCGACAGCCACATGTCCCTTCGATGGATGGTTGCGACCTTTAGCCATGGTCAACAGTTTTGATCTTTTTGGGATGATCAACGATCGTGATCAAATCCCGGCTTTCTCCTTTTCGGAATTTGGGAGAGTCTTCACTCCCCTGCATGCACTAGGTTTAAACCTTGCGCATCTTTTCTGGATCCGATGACTCTCGCAGTTTTGACACTTCTCCCCGAAGTGTCTCCACCGTTCATTTCAGTTGTTCTCCTACGCGTCCTCCCAAGGGTTAAACTCTATGTGCCCAGATCCTTTCTCCAACTGATCTAATGACAGTTGTGCTCCCACCTGAGCTTTATCTCTCTGATCTCTCAAAGGTTCCTTCGACCTAAGATTAGATACTGCCTCAATACATATAAGCATATTAGAGTAGTATGAGAGTTAAGGGAAGTGATAGAATTATGGAAGAATTTATCCATATAAGATTTTCTGTTCGAAGTAAACTTGACGGGTGTAATAATGTCATTATGGACAGAAATGAATCTTACCTTCTCTTAAATTCTAAGCTTAAAAAAAATTGTATTATGTCATAGAATTTTTATTTTTTTTATTTTTTATTTTTTATGGTGAATTTGAGGTACATTACATATGGTATTAGAGAAAAAGTTACAACACTGGGCTTGAACAGGGCCACATTAATTGCTTAGTATATATTCTGATTTATGAAAAAACTAATAAATCTTGTGGTTACAAATAAAAAGCCTTTCTGTTTTGTGTTGATTATGGCAGCCCAAGAAGGTGCAGAAATCAAGATGGAAGGGAATCTGCAGCAAGGACCTTCTGGAGATCCAATACATAATAGTGATGGAAGCTCACCCACGGAGGTGCTGGAAGCAATGAGGAATCTTATTGTTGAACTACAGGTTTTCAAGGCTGACAATGAAAAATTGAAGAAAGCACAATAGGAATAGCAAGAGATAAATGAAGTCATGTTGCATAGTATAGTAACCAAGAAAATCCCAAAAGATGATAAACATGATGAGGAGGTCAGGAAAAGGGCCTCCAAGAATTCTGGTGCGGAAACAAAAAAAGAAGACAGTTCGTCTGAAGGGACACCTTCCTTTGAAGACAAAACCATACCAGACAGAAAAAGAAAACAAATAGACCACCTTGAAGGAGAATTTAAAAAGATTAAACCATCTACCTTTGATGGAGAATCCAGGACGAGAGAAAAAGCTGAGGCATGGTTGTTGGACATCAAAAAATACTTCCAGATCTACCACTATTCCAGCAACATGAAGGTCAGAATGGCCATCTACAATCTGAAGGGGAAGGCCAACATTTGGTGGCAGGACCTGAAATTGGCCAAGGGCCTAAAGGAGAAACAGTTGGAATGGTCCGACTTTAAGAAGTATTTCAAGAAACAATACCTTTCTAAAAGCTATTATGAAAGGAAGACAAAAGAATTTTACGAGTTACGACTAAGACAGATGACGATGGAGGACTTTATAAATAAATTTTTGGAACTACTAAGGTTCGTATCGTACATCCGGGAGGATAAGGTAAAAATACAATGATTCTTAAGTTGTTTACCACAGGCCTACTGAGACAAAATTGAGTTTGACAGCCCCAAATCCTTGAGTGAGGTATTTAGGAAAGCACGAATGTGCTATGACCAGTATAAACAGCGGGAAGAGTTTCCAAAGACCTGGAAGGATAAGAAGAAAGATCGAATGAACCAGCAGAAGAAGGGATACCAACCAACTCCTTATTGGGTTGCAACAAAAAGTTTCCCAACGAAGGATTTTCACTCCAATCATCCGAATACGCAAGGTAGCGGTAAACCGGTAAACCTAGGAATGAAGAAGTTTGGGGACAACTCCCGCGAGCCATTAAAGTGTTGGGAGTGTGGAGAACCTCATCTAAGGAGGAACTGTCCACGTTTAATTGCAGCCAACATAACTACTGTTCACAATTTGCAGGAAGCCTCGACAGTGGGAGACGTGGGCAGAAGTCTGCATCAGATAAATGCAGCCATATATGGTCGACAAGCTGACCACCAGTCCTCGGTGGTAGAAATCGAAGGTAAAATCAACGACACTCGAATTTCTATTTTAATTGATCCTAGAGCTATGTTAAGTTATATTACTCCCGATGTAGTAGAGTCGAATAAACTTAAGAAACTGAAACATGCAAAGTCATGGCTTGTACAACTAGCAATAGGTACTAAAAGAAAAGTAGTTGACTTTATTTCCAATCTTGAGTTCATCTTAGATGGTCAAAAGATAAGGACCAATATGAACATCCTACCACTAGGATCTTATGATATGAGTATCGGGATGGATTGGTTGGAACAACAAAAAGTAGTACTAGACTATTATACAAAGATACTTAGCTATAAGGACAATTTTGGCACTATTAGAAAAACCCAAGGCATACCAAAACCTGTATCAGTCAGACAAGTTTCAACGATGCAACTCAAGAAATGTATTAGAAAGGGATGTCAAGTTTACACCATCCAAGTAACGAATCTATTAGAAAAAGAAGATAAGCCCAAGTTAGAAGACTTTGCTATCCTACGTGAATTCAGAGACATGTTTGTGGATGAGATACTAGAATGACCTCCTAGAAGGGAAATAGATTTTTCCATAGACTTACTACCCGGATCAACCCATATCTCAAAAGCACCCTA
>SNQJ01S0236465.1:0-13821 GCA_010110895.2 Picea sitchensis
TGATTAAGTCCAGTGTCATAGTCAAGTTAATAATTTGTTTTATGATCAGTTACCTAAAATTAGGTCTCAGTCCCCTAAGGACGAGAACCTCTACAAATCTATTAAAATAGGGGGTCTTTGAATGTTTTGAGGGTCGATGGTTTTGGGAAAATACCCTCATTTTTGGATTTGTAAAGAAGTATTTCAGAGCTACCTTAATTGAGAAGTCCTTTTTAGGACTAGAGACAAGTTTGAGTTTTCTTTTTCATCAAAAGCGTGTGTGATTGGATCTAAAAAAGAATTACTTCTGATTTTATCTCATGAATGAATATTGTAACTAGTAAGAGCCTCTGAATCTATTGATAAGTTATCTGATTCAATATTTTTATAGTTCTTGTCTTTAATGATGAAAAGTAAATCGTTGTGTTAATATGTGATTGATGATTAAATCTAAGGAAACTATTTTTCTTACAATCATTCATCACATGTATGTTTTCTTCTGATAATCTTATCTCAGTCAATAATTGGAACACCAGCAGGTTAATGTATTAGTATTAGGCTTGTTGTAGGTGTACAAATCACTGTCTACATGTTTGAGAACATGGGTTATCCCAAGCTCAGTCTTCTCTAGCAGTTAAGATTTCCCACTTTGTTACCCAGTAGGTTTATACCAACTTTTATCTTTTATCAGCCCCACCTATAAGAGAGAATACAAAAAGAGAACATTCGAACTGAAAGAGGATATTTCACAAGAAAACATCCTATCAATTACTACGTAAATCCCATCGATTAATTGGCTAGATCGTAAGATCTGGAGAACCATTCCACCATTAAATGTTGCAGAGTCTAATTGGGCCTCAGTGGCAGGTTTGGTTCCTACTGTTGAGTTAAATGGATTTATGACCCCTCAACAAGAGGCAAGGGAGAAACATTTTTCCAGATATCAGAATAAAAACCCATGGATTAGTTCGAGACAATGGTTGTAGAGGTATGATTCACATATTTCCATGAGATTTTCTTTGTTGGTTTCCCAAATTTAACTAAGTGTTTATACAGGTTAGTTGAAAAGAAAAAAAAATTATGCATTGTGGTCCCGAGGAATTGGACCCCTGAGTTGATTCAGAAAGTTAATATTGTAATTAATAAGATATTGCGCAAAGTTTATTTTTAGTTGGATAATGTATTGGGGGGTTATATTACTGAGTTTTCTATATATTGTACCTAGTCATATAGTGTTGTTGAAAGATAATTATTTAAAGGACTGCACAGAGGATACTTGAAATAATTTTCTACTTGAATCAAGATGTTACTTTGTGATAAGGGAGTTATGAAGAAGGAATTTTATTTCCCTAGTAGCTAATTTCCTTCATGCACATAGGGGGACTGGGGGATGACCATAGGATGGTATGAGTGTGTGGAAACAAGGGATGAAGAGAAGAAATGAGGAACATATTGGATGAGGATGATGAGAGAAGAATAATATGAGATGGATGAAGAGATTTGGGTATTGCGCAGTGGTAAGAGATTTAGGAATAGTAAGAATAGGACTATTGTTGAGAGAGAAGGGAAACACAATGATATTGAAGAAAGAGACACTGGTGTAATACTACATATCAAAATTATTATGTGCACATAAGGGAAATAAAATTATCTTATTCCAGTAGAATAATATGCATTACATTCCACTCAATCCAGACTTAGCGTTGAACCCACAACCCCATGTGCATCTACAATAATTGAGGTAAGGTATGAATCTTTTCCAATTATAGTTAGTGAGGTAAGTAAAGATAAAAATAAAGGTATTCAAAGTAGCGGAATTATTACACCAATTCATAATCAGATAGTTTCACCATAGACGAATTCAATGCAAAATGAAATGGCAAGGTTAGACCCCACTATGAGAATGTATGTCTTCCATGGAGTGGGGACAAAGGATTTAGAGAAACATTTATTTTTTTTGAAGCGATATGAACAATGAAGAATGTCCAGGATGATGATGCACATATTTCATAGTTGACAAAAAAATTCATAGAACATGCATTACTATGGTATATTAATTATCAGTCTACTCTACCTACGGGACAAACCAGAACATTAGTAGACATCAAGAAATCCTTGTTGAAAGAGTTCTAGAAACTTAAGTATGAATCACAGTGTATTACAAAGATGAAAGAGATCAAGAATTTGTCAAATGAATCAATATGGTATTTTGATCAAAGATTCAAGATATTAAAGGACCAATTGGCTTTCTAGATTCCAGATGAGCAACATAGGGAGTGGTTCATTATAGGATTGTTGCCATATATACGCTACCCTTTTACATAATAGAAGATTATGTCATAGTCAAAATCCCTATAAATTTCCATGAGGTTGGATGCATCCCCTGTAGGAGAGAATGGTGTAGGGTGTTGGAAAGTTAGTTTCCATTGATGTCAACACTATTCAACCCTAGAACAATCCCTGAGGAAATTTTGGAAGCTTCTGAAAGTAATGGGTGTATTTGAAGAAGTATCAAAAGTGGTCCCCTTATGGCATAAATTTAATCATGGCCCTCATGTGAAGATGCTTTCAAGAAGTCTACAATAATCCCCTGAAGTATGGTTAAGTGGTTAAGAGGTTAAGAAGTCCCATAGGCATCATCATGAAGCCCGAAGTTAATTGAAGAAAAAGAGTATGAAAGACATTGAAATATCTTGGTATCTTGGTGACATTGAGCATATGTTTGAGATATTTCCTTGGTGATATTGGATTATGATATATGTGAGTGGATATGGTTTCGTTGATGATGATGATGTATCAGTATCAGTGTCAGTAGTAGTGACATGTTTTTTTTGTTGATGATGTATTAGTATCAGTGAAAATGACAATGACAGGTTGATGATGATATATCGGTGATAGTGATAGTGAAAGTGATAGTGGAATTGGGAGTGACAGTATCAGTGATAGGTTGAGTCTACATTTATATTTATGGGAGGCAGGAAGGGGAAAGGAAAGGGATTTGGAACCTCCTTGAGGTTGGTGCTTGTAAATCAGAGGGTTAGAGCCTCTTTCCAGTTGGATCTGGAGAATTCAGGGAGTTGTAGCTTCCTTCAAGTTGGATTCTGTAAACTAGGGATTTGGAGCCTCCTTCTAGTTGTATCTAGATAATATAAGGAGTTGTATATTCCTCCAGGTTGGATCCTATAAACTAGGGGGTTGGAGCCTCCTTTCAGTTGATGCTAGATAATATTGAAAGTTGGTGGTTCTTATGAATGAGATATTGACCTAATATAATGAAAGAGTTCCATGGTTTTATCCCATTTGGGTTTACATGTAAAATTCTTTTGTGTTTTGTATCTGTAGTTATTTTTTATGCCCTATTGAATGGAATTATTTATGATATCTTGAATGCAACAATATCTTGACTATATAAGTAGTAAATTGATGAATGGTACTAATAATGTAATTTTTAAAAGTTGTGATTGAAAATGGTAAAAAGTGTTCAATAATGATTAACCCCCCCTTAGTATTGGTTGATATTCCAACAATTGGTATGAGAGAAGGTCCTTTAGAATCAGTCTAACCACTATAAGGTAGATCATGGATTACACATATAATGGAACACTATTGTTTGATGGTCACAATGGTCAGAATTATCATATATGGAACTCAAGAATGAAAGTATTTCTAAAATCACATGGTTATGATGTTTTGGACTCAGTTGTATTAGGACACATCTCTTCAAGTAAACCTCCAAAGACTGCATCCAAGAGGGAATTAAAAAGGAACAACAAAATAGAAATGGGTTTTGTCCTGGAAGGATTATCTGATCTCGTAAAACACAAAGTGCGACAATTTTCATGAGCTAAAGATATTTGGGATAAGCTACATAATTGCTACTCTAAGGAATCTCATCTTATCGCAGAGCCAGTGCATCAAAATAAAGAAGATGTTGATATAAAACAAGAAGAAAGAATATCATCAGATCAAATAGATTCAAATGAAGAAGGTGATGTATATATTGAGGAAGAACTAATCTGTGTTTTAAGTGATCTAAAAGGAGAAAGGAAGAAAAACAAGTGTCTCGGGGAAGAATTGGTCAAGTTGAACGAGGCTTCTCAAAACCTTAACAAAAATTCTAAAGAAGTCCAGTAGATTATTATAGATCTAAATCTTCATCTAGAAGAAGCCAAAGTGATTTAATAAGCACTAAAAAATCAGTTGGAAGAAAATAAGTGTTTGGAAACTGAAATAGTATCACTAAGAAAGGAAGTATAAAAGAGAGAAGAGATATTGAAAAGAAATATTAAGGAAATATATGAGGACTTAAACAAGATTGAAGAAAAATTTAGTCAAAAAGAAAGAATACTTTAGGAAGAAATAATATCCTTGAAATCCCAACTTGAAGAAACAAAGAGAATGAAAAAAAAAATGAAGATCCATATGATGAAGAAAGAAGAATATTGTGAGAAGCTTGAAGAAGTAGTCTGATTGAGGTTTGAAGTTGACAAGATCAACAAGAACTTGAAGAGATCTCAAGTACTCGAAGAAATTATCAGTTGTCAAAGGTCACCATTCAATAAATTAGTTCTTGGATACATTGGTGAGACCTCATGCAAATAAGATGGAAATGTCAATCCCATCAAAAACATTGAAGAATGAGGAAGCTCCACTCAGCTAGTAAAGAAAGTTGAAGAAACGTTTTACAGGTTGTTGGAAAGGAAGAATGAAGAGAAGGATAAGAGTTACATGGAAGTCATCAAAGGCACTATCAATAAGGAATAATTGATGCTCTCGAAGGAGAACACTCCAGAAATGGAGAAGACTCAAGAAGATTATTACAAAAGAATTTTTCCACTCAAAAGATAATCCACACTCAGAAACATAAGAGATGTATGTCCAAGAAGAACTTATACCTTCATGTATCAAATAAGATTCAATGATTGTGAAGGAAACAATATAAGATAATAGCATGATCATCTAAGGAATGAATTCAAAAGGACTACATAACAAATAGGATCATTTTCTTCTAGGTATCCAAGTTTATTTCATGGTTATTGTCTTACTTGTAACATCTTCAGACATAAATATGTAGATTGTAGATTGTATGGAAGAAATGTTCAAGAAAGAGATTATTATGTGGCTCCCTACAGTATTGAATGCTACAAATTCCATAACTATGGAAACATAGCTCGTGATTGTAGAATCATGACAGAGCCTTCCATGAAGGAAAACACTGATATCGGGTACAAGAAGGTTTTGTGAAGAAAACAAAACAAATATGAACAGTTGAATGAATAAATCCTAGAGATCATACTCATAGGATTTGCATAGGTGTGAGATCGTGATGAATCTACAAGTAAAGAGGAATATGTCAGAACTCAAAATGATGATGTTGTACCAGAGCGACTTCATCCATTGTTCCAATCCATACATCTTGGAGACTCCTAGTAAATGTGAATGTTGAAGAGGGGGAGTCTAAGAAACAACTATTACAAATTAGAGAACTATCTTTTGGGAAGTCTGAAGTGTTTGTTTTCAGATTTTGGGAAAGTAGATTCAGAGTGGTTTGATGGAAAAGGTGCATAATGTATTATGGAAGATTGGTTGATTACTTCAAGGAGTAGTTCAGAACACATATCCATGTAGATATGAAGGGATTTTTATTTGAAGATAGATCATAATAATGGACATATCTGAGTCAAATTGAGAAGTAGTAATATGTGGTGATCAATGCAACAGATTCAAAGGATATATCAGAAAAAGTAAAGTGGTAGATTAGTTAACATTGTGTGCAGTGGGGTAGCAGAGTCATGGAAAGTTCTCTGACATATGGACATAGATGAATTCATGATATTTTTGGCAGTTCTATAAGACAATACTTGACATGAAACAGAGAAGATACATGATAGTGGATGGAATCATATGACTTCGAAATGAAGCATATTGACAGGTTGAATCAACTAGTCACACTAATGCAAGCCGTGAGAGGCAGAATAAGACAGAGGAAGATAAACCGTTATGAAAAGTCATACTATCAAGGGAAATTTTTTGAAGGATTATGTCATTGATGTCAGCTCAAAGAAGAAATAACAATCCATGAACACTTGAATTCAAGTGATGAAGGAACCTTAACATGAACTATTTTCATATAAGTTAGTGGATTACATAATAGGAAGCACCAATGGACAAGAATCCTCGAAAGGGAGGAAAGGAAGTGATGGGTGTTATATATGCACTAAAAACATACTAAAAACCCCCAATTAAATTGTCAACCTGGGGTAAGTAAACATAGAGTATTGTAACCGAATTTATTCCAAGGTAGAAGGGATTGTAGTAGTATAGTCTAACTAAGGAAGTGGCTATCTAAGGCTATTCTATTCAAGAAAATCTATCTAATGAGAAAACCCTACTAAGAAACTTTAAACTATGTAACCTAAGTACTTTTGAACCAAGGATCGATGGATAGTTCTAGTAAAACAAATGAAAACCTTACTTGAAGAAAACTAGTTTAATCACAACAATGAGCAAAAACAAACTATTTAAGCATATCAATAAACAAATAGAAATAGCAAACTACTTTAACTAGTCTACTTAAATTCAATAAACAACTATCATGTGAAATCAAGTAAATAAACAAGCAACTATACTATCAAAGCAAGAATAGACAAGTAAGAAATTAACCTATTAAAGCAAGTAAACAACTAACTAACCTAGGATAACTTGTACAACAAGTAAACTAATTAAGACTACTCAATAAGAAACTAACTAAGCTAAAAGACAAGTGAGCTCTATTCTTAATACAACTATTTCTAATTTATAAAAGGAAATCTACTTAATTGAAAGAAAGAAGAATTAACAACTAATTTTTAATCTATGATAAGAAAACTACTCTTTAATCTACCAAAGCAAAATACTATCTATCCTACAAAAGAAAGAAAACTATTTTTTGATCTATGAAAGCAAGAAACTATCTTTTAACCTATGAAAGCTCAAATATAGTGTTGATGATTGTGTGAATGTCTCCGGTGTCTTATAATATCACGATGGCACTTAACAATGAAAGATAATTCAAGAGGGATAAACTCGATATTGACYTCAATAGCAAAATGAAAAATGTGGATTAGGAAATCTAACGAGAACKTAGCCATTACGGAAACATCAATTACCTTGCATATCCATGTGATTATTACTCATGCATTGATCATCAACAATTATAAAGAGATTGTGAAATTCAATTGCATTCTATACTACGTAAGCAAAMTCATAACTAAATTCAATCATTAACTACAAATTGAAATTGCAACCTAGATCTAAGAAATAAATTGCATGAAGTAAAACTAAGCTAGACCTATTTCAATAATTCAAATTGCAAAAAGAGAAATGATTATAAATAGAAATTAAACATTATTCTAGCATATGACAAGTAAAATAATGAGAAAATTAATTAACAACTAGTTAGGAAAAAAAACTAAATAGTAATTGAATAAGCAATCTAAAAATAAAAACTAGAACTAATACTATCCATCCATCAAAGCCTTGTTAAAGAAAACATGAACTAAAATTCTATTCTAAAACTCTGTTTTAAACTCTATTTTGAACTTGATTTTAAAAACATAAAGAAAGTATAATATACTATTTAATCACACATGGGGTTAGTGTCCAAGTTTTCAAACTCGTTTCTACTAATTACAAAGTCGGTGCATATTAACAAGATCCTTCATGCTAACCTACAAAAGGAAACTAGAACAATTAAACTATAACAACAAGTTATATAACAAAGAAGTAAACTAATAATTCATGTATAGGAAATAAAATAGAAATACATATATGATATGTAATTCATAAACAAACTCATAGAACAGTTACCCAGACTACTGGTGGGCCCCCCAGCAAGTCGAGGTCACTCCTCAAATGCACACCATGATCTTCAACAACATAAATTCACCATTAAAACTAGAAATGCAGTCTTACACAATTCTGGCAAAATGAAAATGGCAAAACAAAGGAAATCACGTTTTTCTCTAACACAACTTCTTGAACTTCTTCTTAACTATTGTATGACCACCGTAGTGGTATTTGTAAGCTTTACAGACTGAGAGGTCGACCACTGGGGGGTCGAAGCTCTTATGAATATAGTAAATTACATTAATGATGCCCTAACTGTCGAAATGGAGCGAGCCAATAATCTCCCAACTTAACAACCCAAATTGAGTTGTCAAGAGTTCAGTAGCTAGAGGGGCCGAGCACGAGAAAAACCCATGTCTCTTATTCACCCACCACTGGCCGCTAATACAATCACTGCCAAATCGCCCATCATTTTTGTGCAGGACGGAGTGCCAAACGGAGTGTCGGATGGAGTACCAGACTGAGTGTCGGATGGAGTACCAGACTGAGTGCCGGAAGAAAAAACATGCTTTGAGTTTTCCCTGTGACACCAAAAATGAGAATTAGATTCATGGAAATTTAAAAACAGACTGAATTGCACTCAAGATCATCATAAAACACAAATTATGCATAATTGGTGTGGAGCATAGCATTTTTGCACAAAATACCTTCAAAAACTTCTTCAAAGAATGAAAATGCATATATACATTCGACAAAAGTATCTAATTAACGTTATAAAATCAATCATATCTAGGGCCCAACATTACCCGGATACTTAAGATTTTGCAGGTCCCACTGCAAACAAAAAAAATTTATCCCTCATGACTAAGCTTGCTGAGGAGGATCAACTTTAGAATCTTCTCTTTCTTGTTGTGAAGACTTTGCCTTATGCCTCTTGTGTTTCTTCAGTTGTTCTCTGAGGCTGCTCTTGGATTTGGTCATCTCATCAACCAAGCATTGAAGGGATTTTATCTTTGCTTAGTGGACTACATTATCATGATGAAGGTGTGTGTCTATTGTCTTCCTTTCTTCCAACTATTGGAGCAACTGAGAATTCTCTTTTTGTAGCTTCTCAATGGCTGGGGAATAATCATTTATTTTGGAGGAAGGCTTAGACCCTTTGAAAGATGTAGACAACCTATCATTGTTAGGATCTAGGGTAGGCATGGGTGAAGTAGGAGTAATATGAGGTTTATAAGGAGAGGTAGGCTGACTTTGTCTTTCTTTATAGCTCTAATCCATCCGCAAAAACTTCCCTAAGTCTCTTGTGAGGGCTCTCAAGATCAGAGGACACTTGGATAGGGTCTGAAGTAGGCATGGGTTTTTCATAAGGTTTTTCTCTTGTGCTCCAGGTACTCTTTTGAAAGGGCCCTTTATTAAATCGATTGGATCCCCTCCTATTTGTGGGAACTAAAGGAAGTTCTTTCTGAATCACTTATTGGATCTTTTTAGGTGTGGGATCAAGAGATATTGAAGGCATCGGGGGGTTAACAATAGGATTTATTTGATCTTTACTCTTGGTCTTTTTACTCGATGAGGAAGCATGGGTGTCAACAAGATTTTTGAATTGTTCTGGTAAAGAAATGGTTTTTGTAGGGAGGTTTGGAGCCCTTGGAGAGTGGGGCTTGGATGGGGAGATAGTCCTTAGGCCAAGTGTCTTTTTTCCAGCCTTAATTGTCAAGTGAGGGTTTGCAAATTGATAGATAAATTCATCCCAAGTTTTCCCCTATTTCTCTAATTCAGCTATAACAAGGAGTTTGATTAAGCCATGGTGAAAGAGGTTGTTGTGGGGATTAATTAAGTTATTCCTCACTTGAGAGGACATCTTTTCCAAGCTCTTTAGAAATTAGAAGGGAAAATTCAAAGGTTTGTTGAACTAAAAATGAGCTAGCAATCTGAAATGACATGCATTCGCATGTGATCAACCTAGTGATGATGATGAGAGGGTTGATAAATTACTCCTTTATCCATTCCTTAGAATATATTTTTTCTCTTGAGATGTCATAGAATTCAGGCTTAAAAACCCTGTTATAACTTGAGTGCAACAGTTGGTGGTTTTTGAACCATCTATCTCCCATTCTTGGAAGCTTCATGGCTACAACAATGGACTCTTCTAAGATCCCACGCACATTTTCTTCCCATCGAAACCGAGGGAAAATTGCATGGATATGCCATCATTGTGGCCATACAAGTGGGATAAAAATTGCCTCCAGCCTGCACGCAAAAACACCTCTCTTCACTATGCAAACTCAGGAATGGAAAAAATATCTGCATAGGAAGAGGGTTCATACCTCTTGGGAATTGTGATGAGGTAAAGAGATGGAAAGAGGTGAAATTCACCAAGAGAGGGTGAGATCAGGCCAAGGGATGGCACAACTTGAGAAAGCGCTGACGCAATTCAAACAGGGGAATGAATGTCAAAGGCTGAGCATGATTTTATAGCACAGGGGCAAGGCAAATAACAAGGGTGAATTAGGATAATAGGTTACCCAGTCCGTATTTGAATGCACCTATGGTGGAATTGGTTGCACACATGCGTGCACGAGTTGCCATGTGTGGGAAATTTCAAATTCAAAGGAACATTTTTGGGGGAAATCTTAATGATGCACAGTTAGATCAATGTCCAAGTATTTTGACTTGGACATTTGATCATGAACATGTCTAAATTTTGCATCCTCACTATCAATTGCCTGCAACCAATTCAATTAAATATTATTGATTCCTAGTTACCTAGAATTGTGGATAGTTATTGGTTTGTAAATTCATATGGCACTTCGTTCGACACCTCATATGGTACTTCATACGGCACCTCATATGGCACTTCATATGACACCTCTGTGTTAAATAAATTTTTACCTCCTTTAATGGATAGCCTGCAATATTGAAATGTTTTTGACAATCATAGTGGTTAAGAGGAGAGGCATAATTCTTTTCTGTTGTTGATTTTTCCATCATGTTCACTCAATCCTCTTTCATAGGACATGTTATGTCAAATCCTACAGTGAACAGGTTATAGAAATAATAGGACATGTACTGTCAAACCTACAATGTACGACTTGTAATGAGAAATAAACTGATAAAAGTGGTCTATTAAGTATATGTTTAGAAATTTATAACACACAAGACTTTATCACTTCAAAAATAAAATGACTATTGATGTAATAACATGTATCATGGAAATAATAAAAAAATTCTTACAAAGATTTATTTATCTAGGCGATGATCGTTTGTCAACTCATGAACCCCTCCCCGACACCTAAGTATTGTGACACCTCACAATCAAAAGTATAGGAAACCAGTCAGTTCCCCCAATAGTCGAATATTTATAGTATGTCAAGTGTAAAGATAAATTTCACAGATTGGCTCGACGATACAGTTAGAAGATGACCCCACCTATAGGATAAGAGATCATATATATAGATAAGAAGAGGTAGGCAAGAGAGTTTCAAGATAGTCTTAGAGTTAGTTCCCAATGGAAAGTTTATGGAGTTCATTAACCTTATCTTAACCATACATACTTCATGTTATCTTTGTCTGTGATCTGAAAATAGAAGGCTGACTTGTTATGCTATGCAAGCACCCTCTACTTCATTAATATAAATTTTACAGGACCTTGCTTCATGTGTTAAAATATGCAAGATAAATTATGTGTTAAGTTCATGCTTCTTCCTTTAAATGTTCATGTGTGAGAAAATGTTCTTTTAAATGGTTATATATGTTCTTTAAATAAAAACACAACAACATAAATTGCATCAAATAAACCATCAAACTTAGAACAATAACAAGATGATAAAGGAGTTCACCCCTCTCTGGGCTACATCTCCTTGAGCCTCCATTAATGGACTTGGCTCTCTGGGATTAATTTGTAAAAATTTATTTTACAAACTACTTCTCAACTCCAATGAAAATTCCGACTGCACCATTGGGATCAGAACACATAAAAACCCCAAAAATGACTAATAAAACTCTAAAAATGGATCATGGCTCATCCGTGCATGACCTCTTCTGCATGTGGCCATAAGCTTCACTGAGATTCTCTTTGGAAAAAAACACATGTAAAAGTCCTCAAAAGCCTCTGAAACCTATCCCAGTGTGTTCAGAGCATAACAATTAGCCAAACATGACTATTCAGTCACAGAAAACAAACTTGGACTCACCAAAACATGACCTCAATCAATGAGGGATTCAATCTCCCTGGATCTTGCTGAAACTTCAATGGCTAGAAACCTGCAAAAGAAGTCTTCAAATGGCTGTGAAAATAGTGCCAATGGATTCAAGATGTCCAAAACCCCTAGCTGGGCTTTTACGACACCTCAATCGGCCAAAAAATGAAGAAGATAGGCCTCCTTCCATTCTCTTCCTTCAAGCTTGTTGTCTCTGGTTCGCCAAAACACACCTCCTGTACGATGAACCAAGAACATGCTCCAAAACGTGTGTTTAAACCCAACACCGTGCATAACCGAAAAATGGTCCAAACTGTAGGACGATTAGGGTGCCTCCAGCTCCTAACCGCCAAAACCACGGGCATATGGGTCCACATGTGACCACGCGCTATGGCTAAAAGGGGGATCCGTTTACAAGGCAAGTGGCTAAATGACAAGTGGCGGTCGTTGTACAACCGCTTAAACCAAAACGTAAACCCCGCGCTTCGTGTGGTAAGTGGTCACATGGGCGGACATGTGAAACCGGGGGATAAACCATTTGAAACATGTAAACCCACGTCAAAACTCCGTTTGAAATGCGCGCAGGTGTGGTTATATGGTGAGCTACATGTGACTGGGGGCCGGGGCTTAGCCCCGGCCCGGACTGCGCCCAAAATACAAAACCACTCCAATTCAAATATAAACAAAACCGTTTCTATAACAAAGTACATAGCGTGGGCTATTAGTAACCCACACCATGCAAAGGCGTTCCACCCATGCGGGAGGTCCAGGGTTCAACTCCCGTAGACTCCATATGATTTTGACCAACCAACCCAAAAATGGGTTGCCACGTGGCAGCCCACGACTGGGCCACGTGGCACCAAAACATTCGCCAAAATAATGCCACATGTCGAAACAACATTCTCCCAAATGTCAGTCAATCCAAAACTGCCAACTCATCTCTGCCACATCACCTCTGCCACGTCAACGTATAGACATGCCACGTCAGCATCCGTACGGACTGTACAATCAGAGTCCATTTTTTTCCCTATTTGACGATTCAAAAAGATCGCAATATCTCTCACTCCCGATGTCCATTTAAGACGCAATGAGTTGCGTTGGGTTCGTGATGATGAGGGCTACGCTCTCGTTCGTTTTGAGGTAATTCCAAGAACATTGATTTTTGAGCTAAAATTTGACCCCTGGTCTAGATTTTGATCACACCTTCCCACTGAAAGGTTTTTGGACCCACAAAAGCTTATGATTATCTATCTGAGCTTCAATACTCTTCTTCTTTCAAGTTATATCAACTGATTCTACTTGAAAAGTATTTTTGATAATCACCTGGATACCTTGACATGCCTTGCACTGCAACTGACTATGTCCTTCAACCACTGTTATCTAGTTGTTGCTGACCCACTATTCTCTCTGTGCTTGGAAGACTGCCAACCTTCCCACTGAGAATCAAGTCCCTCTTGTGAACTCTTTTATGTCAACACAATCAAGTCTCCAATGGCTGCAAAAACTTTTCTGCGACATCTTGTCACAAGCCAGGAAAACCATCAATCTTGAAAACAAATTTATACAAGACTGAAAATGATGCCAACAAAGTTTTTTTTTTTTTTTTCTCTTCAAAAAAACTGACGCATCTTGTACTTTATCAAAGCACATGGTGTTTTCCTGCATCTCGTTGTATTCAAAATCAACTTACAACCCAACAAACACCATCGACTAAACATAAGTCGAAAAACATGATCGACACACATAGTCGTCAGACAATCATCGACACCAGTTGAGACTCATTTGAAACATCTCAATCTTCCCAAAATGACAA
>SNQJ01S0236466.1:0-13821 GCA_010110895.2 Picea sitchensis
AGTGGGTAAAAACTGTTATAAATAGTAACAAAACCAAAAATTACTATGTCATTTTGACTTTTTACCCAAATAGTGAAAATTGGACCAAATTACCTCTGATATTCAACTGGTGATTCTGGGAGCATCAGGCGACAAAATTAGAAGCCGTCTGGACCAGGTAACTCCTCTTCCCTTCCTGTTCCTTTCTAGTGGATTAAAATTTTAAATTTGATTTCAAATTTTGAGTAAATTAGGGCGCAAAATGAGTAACTCGGTGTACGCGGGCTACCATCTATCGGGTCGCGTATACATGAGGTTATACGCAATTGCGCTAAGTACAGGGCGTGTATACTCAGCCCTATACGCGACTGTAAATGAAGCAGCTCGCGTACAAGTCCGTAATCAATGATTTTTATGGTTGCTAACTAAAAAATTGACTTTTATCTGACAGGATGGTGCTAGAATGGAGGGAAAGGGAGCACGAGGAGGTAGATGTTGCTATGGATAGAGATCTGGAGGCCCAAATGGCCTTGAAAATATGTGGCTTATATAAATTTTGGGCAATCAAAGGGATAAGGGCCTAGGTGAGGTTGCTTGAGATGCTTATGCATTACTGGGACCCTGACAGTGAAAGATTCAACGTCGAAGGGAAACCATTGAGGATTGAAGTAGAGGATATATACTTTTTGACTGGGTTATCGCGACAGGGTGAGGTGGTGAACCTCAAATCCCGGGGAGCTAGGAGCGGTATGAAAATAGAGGAGTACATAGACGTTCACTGTGTAGCAGGGACCCCGAAGGTCGAGATTCAACTCCCCAATTGAGAAATAAACAATCTCAGCCTCAAGATTGTTGTCCTCGTGTTGACCAGGATCACAGGATCGACTTCGTTTCACCAGCCATTAAGGGCGCTCATGTTCTATGCTATAGAGTGCTTGAGACCCACAATATATGATTGGTGTACCTCACTACTGGCTAATATGAAGAGCCAGTTGACAGAGTGTAAATAGGGTAGCAAGAGGAACTTTGGGTTTGCCTCTATCTTATGCAGCTTTTTCTTTGAGAGGGTTCTAGGTTTGGGACCTAGAGTCAAGATTATTCCGAGAGGACCTCACGATCTAGCCATGGCACGATGGACCGAGGTAATGAGATGATAGAGGGGAGGTAGGGTACCCACACCTTACAACGAGGATTTCTTCTACTGGTGGAGGCGATAGGTCATTGCTCTGGATGACTACCCCTATGGAAGGATCGACTTCAGAGGGGACCTTGATATGCCACTCCCACCAAGGACCGCCTACGGGGACATAGGTATGTTAAATGTTTTTAAATATTTCATTTTTTTGTATTTTTGTATAGTGAAACAAAAATATATTTGGATGATGCTTAAGTACTAACTAGACACTTGTGTAACAAAGACGTGGGTCTGCGACGGCTGAACGAGATTTCTCGACATCATCGGAGGCACCAGGGAGATGAGGCAATGGGAGGAGAAGGGAAGAGATTCCTTCAAAACTTGCACGACAACCTGTCTCATTTGACCCACAGGATTTCGATGGTTCAGGTAGTGGATTTCGCGGAGGCCATGCAACAAAAAGTGCTTGGTGTGCCCAGAGCTTGGGTGCGACTCTTTCAACATCTCGCAAACGCCGTAGTTTGTTACCATGACACACATATGACGCCACAGGTGTAGATGTCGTGGATCTTGTATTATCGACTGTATATGTGTATTGAGGGTGTTAGCCCCAATTTTGTACTATAAACACCATATTTTTTGAAATATATATAAAATAGGGATCTTCGGCTTTACTTATATTACAATATGTACATTGATGAGATGGTTTTCTTTGCTTTAGTTATGTGACAAATGCCAATCTAAAATGAAATTAGCATAAGCATCGGATACATGATTAGAACTCCGAGGAATGTGATAGTAAGTAATAAAATCAAACTGTCGTTCTAAAAGACGTACCCGTAGGAATCGTCGGAGTAAAGTAGGATCATGCACGCGGTAACTGTCATTCAACTGACATACTACTAACTGGGAATCCAGGCAAACCTCTAAAGAGCGAATACCATGTGAGATAACATCGTGCAAAAGTTCTATAACGACGCTATACTCAACCACATTATTCATGGATGGCCCTAGGCATACGCCACCTGAAGACACTAGTAGACCCTTGGGTGAATAAACCACCCAAGCGATGGAAGCCAAGTTCCATGTGTGACAACTAGCTCTGTCTGTGAATCCTAGGTAGACCGAAGACTTCGTTGACATCTGCCAACCAAGGGAAAAATTGATAAGCAAGATGAAGACGAAAAGAGAGAGAATATATATATACACTAAATTACATTAGTATACAAAAAGTTTCACCCAATCTTGGGGCTCAGGCGTAATATATTTTCAAGTAGAGCCCATTCTTGGGCTCAACCAACATATTCCCTTCATAATATTCTAACTCATAGGCTACTTTTTCTAAGACACGTCACATGATATAAGGACCGTGCCACATGGGTTTAAACCTGTTTTCCCCCATCATTTCTTTGGCTTGATCATATAAGAGGACCAAGTCACCCTCAATGTACAACCAAGGACAGACAAACTTATCGTACTGAACCTTAACATGCCTTTTGTTTTCTTTGATAGTCATAGAGGCGTCTCGACGTTGCTCGTCAAGACTCTCTAGGTGCACAAGGTGTCGCTCGAGATAGGAAGTGTTAGGTAGGAGCACGACTACCAACTTAAGAGAAGAGATTTCACATTCAATAGGTAATATTGACTCCACACTGTGTACTAACTGGAAAGGGAAAAAACCGGTGGCAGTCTTGACCGAGGTTTGGTATGCCCAGAGTACGGGATATAGCATAATGTGCCAGTCGGACTTACTCTGACTGATAGTTTTTTGCAAAATGGTCTTGAGAGACTTATTGACGGCCTCTACCTATCCATTTTGCCTGGGGGTAATAAGGAGAAGAATGACCATTTTTAAACCCCAACTTAGATGCTAGCTCTTCCATCATTTCATTTTGAAAGTGACTGCCATGGTTAGTGAAAATATCACTCGGGATACCGAACTGGGCGATAATTTGATTGAATACGAAGAAGGTTGCAGTCTTCCCATCAGATTTAATTGTAGGCACGACCTCAGCCCACTTAGTAAAGTAGTCGACGACTACGATAATGTGTTGATGCCTCCCAGCCGAAGTTGGGTCGCAATCCACAAAGTCCACCCCCCACTTGGTGAAGGGATTAACATTAATGACTAGGTGAAGAGGGGTTGGATGCGAGCACATTTTTCGAGTGAACACCTGGCAGGGGTGACACTTCTTAACCGCTTCAACATAATCTTTAAATATTGATGGCCAGAAATAACCAGCTCGCAAAATTCTCTGGGTTGTCGCAAGCCCGGATAGATGACCACCACAAGCCTCACTGTGGAAATCATCCAGGAATGACTCGATTTCCCCGTAAGTTAAACAATGACACGGATATTGTCTATCCCTCGGCAATACAAAGTGTCACCAACGATAGTATAATTATTAGCCTGGTATCTTACACGCCATCAGTCATCTGGCAAGAGATGCCGAGGGAACTTCAAAGTTTGAATATAGAGGACGATGTATCCATACCAGGGGTCGGACGACGAGACAAGGAAAATGTGTTCTCGTCCACAAACGAGTCAACATGGATAACATCCTCATCTAATAGTGGAAAGTCAGATATTAACTCCACAGATACTAGTGATTTCTTGGATTTCGCAGAAGCGAAATCGAGATCAAATTCTTGTAAAATGACAATCCATTTATTATATTTCCCCCCTATGATACGCCTGGTAAGGACTTATTGAAATGGATTGACATCGGAAACCACAATAGTCTTGCAAAGAAATATATAATGACGTAAACGTTGCACTGCGTGAACGACAACCAAATCTAGCTTTTCGACGTGAGAACAATTAAGCTCAGGATCGACTAAGTTTCAACTAAGATAGTAGATGACGTGCTCGCAGAGCTCATCGTCCTCCTAAACAAAAACCATACCAAACGTCTTCTCAGACATGGCGATATAAAGCAAGTAATCCTTACTGTAGTCGGATGACTTCAGTAGAGGCACTGATACCAGGGATTTATTCAAAGCATCGAAGGACTCCTGGGCCCACTCATCCCAAATAAAAGGGGTGTCCTTCTTCAAGAGACGCATGAAACCCTTAGTGATACTGACATAGTTTACTATAAACCGATGTAGAAATTTAGCTTTCCCTTGTAAACTTTGAAGTTGTCTAATAGTGTGCGGGGGAGGCAATCAAAGTATTGCCTCAACCTTTAACGAATCTACCATGATCCTTGTCTTGGAAACTAGAAACCCCAAAAGACGGCCAGACCTAACACAAAAGATGCACTTGTGAGGGTTCAACCGGATTCTATAGTAACAACATCTTTCAAAAACAAGTCGAAGGTGTGCAGAATGATTTTCTCTCTTACGAGTGTGAGCCGCAAGATCGTCAAGGCAAGCTTCGACTATGTGCTTAAGATTGTGGCATGCGAAGGTCATAACACGTTGGAAGGTTGCTTCAGTGTTTTTAAGGTCGAAAGGCATTTTTCGGTATGCAAAAGTACCCCAAGGACAAATAAATGTCATCTTGTGTTGATCCTCAGGTTTAATTTGAATTTGGTTTGGTTATACCCTGAAAATCTGTCCATAAAAGAAAACACTTCGCTTCCCGCACACTCGTCGAGAATCTGTTCGATGAAAGGTGTCAGGAAGTTGTCTTTAGGATAGGCCTTGTTCAGGTCACGAAATTCCATACACACACGAATGGTTCCTTGCTTCTTATCCACAGGAATGGGGTTGGATACCCATTTATTCAAGGGAACTAGGTAGATGAAGCCAACATTAAGTAGCTTCTCCACCTTTGCCTTAATAGTAGGGGCCTTTTGGGGATTGACAACTCTAAGACGTTTTCGAACAGGTTTAGCATCCAGATATGTTCTAATATCATGCTTGACAATACGAGGGTCAATTCCTGGCATATCTTCATATGACCAAGCAAATACATCTCAAAATTCCTTGAAGAGTTCGGTGTAGATCATGATTTCTTCTGGCGAACAATCTGCACCGATATGTACATTTTCAATCTTGCTAGGGGTACGAGAGATATCGATCATGACGGTAGGAGAAATACTCATCATATTTCCTTCGGCATAAATGTCGTGTGTATCAAGTGGAACTACAACGTGATCGACTATCTCACTTAAAGTAGATTGAAAGTCATCTTGTTCGATTCTTTCAAGCTCTGGGAGAAAATAAGAGCGATGATGCATATCATCCCAAGGTTTGTCGGAACCATTCATGGCTTCGATGATAGCTTCATTCGATGGAAAAGTCTCATCAAGACAGTCATGTGAATAGGACAACGAAGTGGCCCACACGGGCCTAAGAACGAGATCCTCCTCGTCCGTCGATGAGATAACAGGATTGGGATCGGCGGAAGAGTCAATAACAACTTGATACATAATATCCACTATTGATAGTGGCATAGCCATTCCAACATGTTATTGACCCTCACAAGACAAATTCGAGGAAGGTAGGGTCCAAGGATCACTAAAATAGGAAGTACGGAAAGGAATGGACCTCTCTGACGAAACTAGCCTATTGGACATGGCGTAAACGGGGTGACTCGGTGCCATGAAGTTGAAAGTGCCCATAAGGGAAGAATACATTTTGACACCGATATTCTCAGTTGTCAGTTGAGAATTGTCAATCATAGGGATCAACGATCCAACATATGCATTGGGACTAGCATACGCAAAGGATAACTAATCGATCGTCATAATCTTCCCATCATGAGGAAAGCAAAGGGTACGGAAGACGAAATATACGACGACAACCATAACATAGGTCCAATTGCGTCCTAGTAGCAAGTTATAATCAAGAGGCACATCAACTATCTCAACCTCCACCTCTACCTTCTTCCCACTTAACTGGACCAGAAAGGCAGGAAGAATATCGTGAGGGCGGAAGGAATGACCGTCAAAGGTAGTCAACATGTTCGATGATTTAGAAAGAGTCGGAGAATCGAGATCTTTCCAATAGATCAGGGACATCACGCATGTAGCAACACCTTCATCAACAACCGCACGTTTGATGGTATACTTTGAGTACTCCACGTGGATTTGGAATGCCACATGGTAAGGCAAGCAAGGCTTCACATCTATGATGTCAAATTGATAAATTTTGAGCCAATGGGCTCTAGAGATCCTAACATAGATAGTAAGGCATTCCTATGTGAAGGACCCGTCTAGAGTACCTCTAAAGCCGACATCGCACAAGGGGTTTGACCCAGGTCCTCAACAATAGAGTAGTTCTGGGTGGTTCTAGCATTTGGATTGTGGGTAGAGCGCTTTAGTACTCTTTTCAGAATACGAGGCGATGGCTCTAGTTTTTCAATATGTAAAGTCGTCTCCGGAGGAGGAGGAGGAGATTCTAGACCAGGTATAGCCTGTGAGGAACTAAAATCTCGAGATCGAGTGGCTACATGATACACAAATGGTCGTCGTCTTGCAATGATGGGTTTTGACTCCCACCACCTGCATTTTCGGCGTTTGAGGAGATCAAGGTCATGTGTTGGTTATGTGGAAAGGGATTCATCATCACGGAGGGCGGTAGAGATAATAGCCTCACAACTTCCTCAATTTTGGGGAATAAATGAGTAAGTTGATCGTATGTACAAAGATTACAAGGGAATTTCACCTTATGCCTTGCTTTCTTTCCCTCTCCAACATTATTATTTGTCTTCTCATTATTACCATTGTCCTTGGGTTTATTACCATTTTTCCGACCCTTACGATTACCATTACATTCTTTCTTCTTATTCCTGCCTGGTTGTTGGTTATCATTTGGGCCAGTCGATGATTGCACCGAATGTACATCCACAAACTGAGTGGGATTGGAAGACATAGACGAAGTTGGCCCTCCTGCAGACTGGTTTAGATACCACTCTTTCAAATGGTTTGTCACCGAGTCTGCAGACTTTATATTGGTGGAGCCTACAATTCCATCAACATGAGGTCCAAGCTTTTGTCTAGGGTCATAATTTGACCGTGGTGCATCCGGAAGAATGTGGTATAACATCCTAGACCGAGCTTATATAAGATCTAAATGTTGGGTTTTGAAGATCGCTTCTTCCTCAGTGGTAACCCCGAATGTAGCAATATCCTCCAAGATAGGAGGCTGCAAAGAGATAAGGAACCATTCTAAAAGAAAGGCCAAGGGTATGGAGGTCTTAATCAACCTCTTCTGTCTACGCCACTCCTGGATATGATTCGAGATATGAGTGGTTGTGGCGTAATGTCGACAAAAGTTTTAGGCCAACATCATAATGAACCGACAATTGGAAGTGGTTAAGGAAGACCAACACCATCTGACTAAAGGTACCATATGCCCCCCTAGGTATCTCGATATACCATTTCGCAATGACCCCAATGAGGGTGCGTTGAAATAATCTTAACCGAATGGAATCGTCATTAAGGGAATTAGAAGAACACCATAGGTGAAAGCTGGTGAAATGATCACTGGGATCCTCGCCATTCTTACCTTTGAATTTAGGAATGTCCGAAGGAAGATTGGTGGGGACGGGGGGCCATGTAGGATCATGAGACATAGGGTCATTCATCAACTTAGACAAGTCCAACAGATTAAGCGTAGCCATAAAAGGGAGACGAGGTTGTGACATTTGGCCCCAAGCTCCTTGGAAAGATTGTGTTTGAGGAACTACAACCCATTTGGGGTTCTGGTAAACACCATGGCCCTGTCTGGGATTATAAGACCCTCCTCCAGGATGATTCATAAAAGGTTGGTTGGGCATCATTCTACTAGGAATGTTTTGATGGGTGTTATAAAAATTTCCCCCAGCCGGATTAGATCCGGGTTGGGGGTTTCCCAAAGCGTGAAACTGACCTCCTCTGGGTGTGAATCTGTAGGATAGAGGTGGATTCATCATGCCAAACATGTTGGTAGGAATCAACACTGAGGAGGTAGGGGCATAGGATGGAACTTGAGCAGAAGATTGTCCGCTAGGTTGGTTGCTCCAACTAGAAGCAAGAGGATTAGACCCAAGGTTAAAAGAAGGAAAACCTCCCATATTAGGAGTCATTTGAGGGATCCGAGAACCACCAAATGAGAATGTAGTATAAGGAGGTGTAGTGCCCCCAAGCCTAATGCTAGCATTAGGGCCAACTGTTGGGATGACATTCGAAAACTATGAAGTAAAGTTCTACATACCATAGGAAAAAGGACTAGAGGCCATAGGGATGGATTGAACATTATAGCCCGTTCAGTGACCAAGAGACCCAAAGGGGTTCGAGGCAAGAGATTGAGCATTCACTATAGGCCAAGCCATAGTAATGATAGGTGCCTCCGGCACTACAACCATTGTGGTTGCAGGAGTCGAAGGGGTGACATTAACTATAGTAGGTGTGGGAGTCGAAGGGCTCCCAATGTTCTGAAGACTAAGTTTAGTACTCATCCTTGTAGAATCACAAGTCTGAACAGTGGAGGTGTGTGTACCACGTCTAATAATTCTACGCCTTTTAGAAGGAAAAGACTCGAAATCTGGTGGTAACTGTAACAAGCGACGGGATGGGCGGGGACGCTGGTCCGACTCCACGATGACTTAAGACTCTAAAGATAAAAAATAAATCCTAAGGCCAACTAGTAATCAAAGAGCACACCAAAAATCATACGGCCAAAATGCACACAAACGGGGTAAAGTGGCTGAAAGTGGCCTCCCTCCCTAAAGAAGGTATGTCTCGCCCAAGAGGGGCCAGAGACTCCCTGCTAAATATCGGAGGTAACATAATAAATTATAAGGGCCCTCGTGGGCTTAACAACCAGTCATTCAGATCCCCCCGGAGAGGTAATCCTCCATAAAGGTTGTGTGTTGTCCGACCCTTATTTGACCCAGGGTACCTGCAGAATAACCCTTGCATGTAACCTATGTGGTACCTAAGTCAAGAAACTAAGCAACCAATGTATAACCTATGCACATGCGAGCAGTCGTAAGTCAGGTCCACCGTATGGGCAGGGTAGAAAATCCTGAAACCTTGAAAGTATTGCCTCTCATGGAGGTAAATGCACTAGTAAGATCCCTAGGTACAAATAGATCCCCAGAAATATCTTTGACGCTAAGAAGGTATCGGGGGGGTATCCCTTCAAACAACCTCTCGCAACCTCGTGATTAAATCTGGTGTGAGCGGAGACTCCTGATATTACCAATTATACAATGGATTTCTCCACTTCCTTTGTCAGACACATATGTTGATTTAATTGCCTTGGAGAAGTTTACTCACAAAATCCTATTCCAAGGCACCAAATACTAAGCTAGTTTGTGCACCCTAGAAAATAAAATCATGACTAATCAATTTTAAATTATAGCGTTAATTTCAATGGCCGTGCTTACTAAAAAAGATATGGTAGTGAAACTCATGATGTTACGACTCAACAAGTAAAGTAAATATGAATATAATGCAAAGTCCTAACTTCAGTTTTCAATGAATGATATGCTTCTTAAAACAAATGCAATTTCCAATTTCAACTCTGCAATTCTGAAGTAAAATATGCAATATTTTATTACATGCGCTAAGCTAATGATAAAGACTCAAAAGATCAAAATGCCAAGCAATGCAAAATGCCTAATATTTTTGTATTTTAAATATAAAAAAAATGAAAAATGCATGGACTGAACAACAACTTGATATATAAAATTCTACTGTGTATATAAAGAGATAACTCAAGTAGGATACCAAGGAGCAAGACACCTAGCCCAATGTACAAGGACAATCAAAATGAAAAGGTGACGAGAAAGACTCCACCCAAAAATCCAACTTAACAGTCACTACAAAGACCCAAGAAGATTCAACAAACATCAAATCCCACCCAACAACTACCAAACCCAACAAATAAGCAAAGAAGGTTGATGTACGCAACTGTTCAAGGAAACAAAGCATATGTACGCAGCTTGCAGAAGGACAACCCGCGTATACACAAGCAAAAATCCACGTATATGTTTCAAAAACAAAGCCAGGCAAGGGAGAAGGATGAAAAACTCAGACCCAGAGTGAACAGAGGCTGTCAAGCAATGATACGACAAGAAATGCAATAGGAATGAGAACAATCTAAGGAGAAAAACATTCCAAACCCTAAGAAAGAAGATTCAATCCCCAATATGGTCGCCAATTCTGTTATGAGGAAAATATCTCTATGGCTAGGGTAAACCACAACAGACGAAATTGACTGCAAAAATTAACTCTATTCTCAAGTATGCTATGTAAACAAATATGCTAGCAAGACAAGATAGAAGGCCTATGTTGTCCAGACGTTCAATGAAGTCCACCGTTGAGCACTTGACCCAAAGCAATATACCTACAACTAGTTCTCAACAACCAAGCAAAGCAAGCATATGGTGATAATAAATTATGTTAGCACATTCAATAGCACAATCCATTAATAAGCATGAAAAATATGCCCATGGAATAATAATTCAAATATTTGCAAGATATCAATTGGATGGGAAAAGACTATTTCTATTAATATATGATCAACAGAAGTGAAAATGTTACAGACTTCCGTGTTGACATGGTTCAGAATCGAGAAACTAAGTTCCTTCCAGATGGGCCTCCACCACTTCAATCCTCCACCAAAGGCAAGCTCATAGAAGAGAGACCATGGAGTTCTCTATCAAATAAGGGAAGAGATTGGGGGTTGAACATTGTGTTCAGACTTAAAGGACAAAGTGATGCAGACTCAATATGAAGTAAATAATTTCTCTAGAGTAACTTTGCTCTCAAAGTTGAATTCTTTCTCCTCTTTTCCATACCTCAGAATTGGCCCATTTATAGCCTTCAAATGGAACTGAAGGGCCGAGTCAGAATGTTTCTAGTATATGGAAGGCCAAGGATCATAGATCTCCTGTCGTGACATGGAAACTCGACACCATTTTTCATTTTTGGGCACAAATCTCGATGTACGCGGGTTGTAGTGGTTCAACTTGCGTATACACATGCAGTATAATAGGCAAGGTGTGTACATGTGGAAAAATATGTATTTTTAGCTCTGGGATTTACAAACAGGGATGATAAGTCTGCATAGGGAAATGGAAAAAGGTATTTTGTGCAAGATTTCACAGGGCGAGGCAAATCTTGCTATAACATTAAGGCTTAAAGTGAAGGCCTTCTCTGATACCAATTGTTGGACACACCGACCACACTGAGAGGGGGGGTGAATCAGTGTAGGGCTCTTTTTCAACTTCCCTTCACAAAAAATCCTTAGTTAGCAATCACCATTTACTCATCACTTATTATTGTCATTTATAACTAGTTGTATGTGAACATATATCAACAACAGATAACATCAACATATATTATCAATATGCCATAACCACAAAGAACACAAGATGTATGTACAATTTTCATTTTATTATGGACTACAATCCTTGGGTTTATCAACAACAACTGAATAGAGTATCAACTCCACAAGAACACCAACTCTGCAATGCAAGACTCAGCTTACACAACTCAACACCAACTGAGAAGAGGATTCAATCCTCAACAGATACCAATCTTTCAATAGGTACGTGACCTGTCAGTAGTGCATCACGCGTATGTACGCGCCCTCCCAAAGTGCAACCCACATATGTACGTGGTCTGGCTCACAACAGCCTGCGTATGCCTCCTTAAGAACTAGGGTTTTCTCTCTCCTTGAAAACTCAAATCTTCTGCAACTTCTATCACATCCACTTCTGCCTTTCACTATTCAATCTGTACCATAACCAATCACAACACATCTATGTTGTCCAACAACTTACTCATGCTCCTCAACCATACAATATGAATGTTACTTAATCATGTATAAGTAACCACTATAACAATCATATCAGTACTGAAACATAAGAGTGTTGCTCACTCTATGAATCAACCAACATAAACCATATCACAATAGCCATACCAAGAATGCCTTAAGAATTCACCATACCATGAGCAAAAGTATACATCATAACAATTAAGTAATCATACCAGAAATTCTATGGCATATTTGAGCTCACAGAATGCAGATCTGGAACTTGCTTCAGACTTCAAGAACCTGGCACTAGCTCACACTCAAGTCTCCATGACTCTCTCCAACTGTACGTGCTCTGATCTCCTTCAACCTGTGTGTGTATGTGTCCTGCCTCATTGCAGACCACATATGTACACACTCTGTCTCACTGCAGCCCGCGTGTTCCTTCAGAAACTAGGGTTTCTGAACTTCCGAAACTTTTTCCATCAAGATCTTAGACTTATGGAAACTTCGGTGCGTCCATGAGTACCTGGAATGACTCTCTCACTCAAAATAGATCTTCAACATATGCTCAAGAGAGAAGCCTTTATAAGAGACCCTTGCCTCTTATTTATACTCTCCAAGTAGCTTCCTTTAGGAGCATCCACTTAGCCTCTTTGTCCACATATCCACTTTATCCAACTTTGTCCACTTAGCCACTTTTTTCACATGGCCACTTGTCCACTTAACCCACTTTCCTTATTTTAGGGTTAACCCACTTATAACCACTTTCCATAATTAGAAAGTTATCCATTAACTTTATTATTTAAATAATCCTCTTTGACTTCATCACTTCACTTTATTATTTAAATAATTTATTCTTTGTAAACACTTTCACTTCTTTGACCTTTTGGGGCTTTTAGCCAACACATGAGGGTCCTCCCACTTCACAAGGCCCTAACTCTCTAACCGTGAGGAGTTATGTGACGTTCCGCATACCACTAGAAATGACATGACAAGCACTATCCATCTAGGATAGTTTCACTGGAAAATTCATCGATATTTATCTCATTATTCCACAATTTAGCTTGGATTCATTAACCATACTTCTAGGATAACTCAACCACAAAGCGTCTTCTTGATCCAGATTATTTTCGGCACAAAATGAGAGCGGAGATATAAGACATAAATATTTAGAGATATTGCAAGAGAGACAACAATATAACATAGATATAGTGGAAATAAAACAAGAGTCACAGATATACAGTAATACACGATTTCTATTAACGAAATAAATGTACAGAGACTGTAAAATACAGAGTGAAAGACTCGCTAGAATGGTGGTAGCTTATCTCTGAGAAGAGATGTGACGGATACTCACATCCGTGAGAAGATGATTATTACAATGAGGCTCGAAGGGCCTTTTTAACATAAGTAAAATCCAAAACCCTAACCCCAGAAGATGAAAAGCCAAAAGGTTTGTGGGCCCCGATGGGGGTAGTTGATACGTCAACTTCCCAGGGGCGTAACTTTTGCATACGATCTTTGTTTGGGGCGATCAATAGCTCTTTGTAAAGATCTATCCGAGAACTACAACTTTATGATCCATGTTGCTCCCCGTTTTCTCAAAAAAACATCGTTTAGGGCCTCAAAATGGCCCCGGAAGTTAAAAACTGCTAAAAATAGTAAATTACCAAAATTGTCATAAACATGTTTTGGGCCAGTTGGAGAAGGTGGGTGGCCACCAATATCCAGTTGGATCAATCCTTCCTCCTTAGGAAGCAATGGTCTCCATTGCGTTGAGTTCCCGGGGGAGAGGGGAAAGCGATTGTTGAATCTGAATCTTGGTGAGTTGCTTGCCTTGTTGGAACCATCGCGCTACTTAGTTTGTTGAAGGTCTTCACAAACCTGTCACTGGAAGGGTTGGACCTTTTTAACCAGTCTGGCTACATGAGATGACTGTGTGTAGAAGGAATCTTTGTGCTTTGCTGCAACCTTGTTGACCTGCTTCTGGTGGATAGAAGGTGCTT
>SNQJ01S0236468.1:9893-23714 GCA_010110895.2 Picea sitchensis
GAAGCACTGTTTGTTTAGAGGCATGACATGTTGTCTTTTTGCTAAGCCTTCTCAGTTATCCCATTGTTCCAAACACTTGATTATTAGTGATTTCTTAAGTTACCAGGCATACTTAGCTTACAACCCTAAGTAGTTTCCTGGAGAGATAACAGGTTCCCCAACCCAAATTGTCACATCTTTTGTTTGAGCTTCTGCTCGATTTTGACTGCATATCGGTAGGTCGCGCCCAAGGATGAGATGTCAAAAAATTCCATTTCAGTCTGGATGTATCTATGCAGAGCACCGCGATACTTGAGCACCAGATGTATGACTGAATCTTTGATACCCAACTTGGTTTGCAAGGTATGGAAGATATTTGTGAAATCTGGCACTGCTTGGTCTCTTTCTTGCCGCAGTGTGGTCCATTTGGTATACAAGTCATCATAACTTCTGATAGGGTAGTATTGTTCATTAATAACATCCTTGAAGGATTCCCAGGTGGCCGTGACTATACATAATAAAGGTTCCTCTATTTCCTTTTTCTCATATAAAGTTTCCCACCAATCTTTGACATGGGGAACGGCTTTGAGGAGCGCAAAAATAATCTTTTCTCTATTCGAAAAGTTATGGACAGAGAAATACCCTTCTAGTAGATTCAACCACTTGTCTATAGCATCTGCGTCTATCTGACCTTCAAATATATGAATATCGAAGTTTATTTGTACCTTGAAGGGGGCGGTGCCTCCACTCGAAGAAGATGCGTCGCATGTTGGTAGTCGTTGAAGGATTTGCGTGAAATTACCCATCATCTCGTTCCTCTGTTGCGTGAGGGCTTCCTCAATCAACAGTTTGAAAGGATCTCCTGTCCCATCATCTTTATTTTCTCCTTCCATGAGAGGTCGCTTGGGTGTGCGAGAGCTTTTGTCCTCAAGAGAAACAAGCTCGAGAACCAAATCTTTGTACTCCGACCTCGTTGGGGACATGCATTAGGACGACAAGGAGCAGACCGCTCTGATACCATTGATCCGGATTTTATGAGCAGAATGAAATGACTATAGATTATTACCATATGCTTACCATAGAATAATAGAGATACAATAAAACTGGTTTTCTATTCAATAAGGAAATAAGCTGAAACTGTAAAATGCAGCGGAAAACAAGCTTGCTGGAATGGTGGCGGCTTATCTCTGAGAAGAGATGTGACGGCTGCACTCATTCGCAAGAAGATGATTACAATGAAGCTCTCAAGGCCTTTTTACAATAAACACGAGTTTCAAAAACCCTAAACATCCAAAAACCTAACCCTAGGAGATGAAGCGCCAAAAGTCATGTGGGGTCCATTTGGGTAAGTCAGTACATCAACTTCCCGGGGTCGTAATTTTGCATACGATCTCCATTTTAGGCATATGATATCCCATTGGAAAGATCTATCCAAGGAATACAAGAGTTGCACAAAATTTCATGATGAAATTTTGCGATCACATCATACCCCAAAAAACGTCATTTAGGGCCTCAAAACGGCTCCAAAAGTTCAGGACCCGAAAAACTGCTAAAAATAGTAAATTATCAAAATTGCTAGAAAGCTGTTTTGAGCCAGCTGGAAAAGGAAGGTGGCCACTGATATCCATCTGGATAAATATAACCATTCTTGGTCAACATACCTCTACCAAGGAAATTATTTCCTAGATTTACTCTTACTGTTGCATGAGTATACTAAGCCATATCCATATGGCTTCCATTCACCTCTGGATGTCAATCTGACCCATTGGTCATCTAGAATTGCTTCAACATTTTCCTTTATCATACATTGTATCAGTCTTTCATTAATCATCATATCCCTATCTGTAAGTTTAAAACCTATGAATTAAAGCAATGCATACAAATTCTTATACAAAACATAAATTAATCAATGACTCATACACACAGTACATAGAGATTTACGCTGAAAACCCTTAACCGAGAGAAAACCAATCTTCCTTGGTGTTGCACCTTTCAAATATTCATTGTATTAATTTCACCATTCAAAATACAATATATACAATATTTTAGGTATTATGTAGCTACAATACCCCTAATCCCTTAATCTAGGATTAATTTAGAAAACTGCTAAAAATAGAAAAATCCACTAAAATAGCAAAAACCGCCCAAATTTTTTTTTGGGCACTTCTCCGAACCCCATCAGCTCCGGGTAGTACTGCATGTAACCAGGGGGGGGGAACCTGCCACCCCTTGGGACCCCCCAAAAAATCACCTGACGCACATGACATAAAGAGCAAAGGAAGTTGGGATCATCAGACATAGTTGTCGAATCTGACGCGCCCACACACACACATGCAAATAATATAACACATACCCAACATTCTCCCACTTGTTGTTTTCTTTGCATACAGGGGTTCACATGATTACATAGTCAACAATCTAGGGCATCAATGCCCATTTTTCCTCTACACCAGGAAAACTTCTCTGTGCTCACAAACTTTGTCAACGAATCTACAACATTCTTCAAAGTGTCAACCTTTTCCAACAACACCTCCTTTTTTTCAACCATGTCTCTCACAAAGTGATACTGAACATCAATATTCTTTTTATTCGAATGATAAGCAGAGATATTTTCCAGGAAGATTGCACTCTGACTGTCACAATCTAATCTCACTGCTTTTTATACCAACCTAATACCTTAACACAATCTCTATAACCATACTACTTCCTTGCTTGCATGAGTGCCTACCATGTATTCAACTTCTGTAGTTGAGAGTGCCACTACAATCTATTTTTTTCTCATCCAACTGATTTCTCCTCCAAATATGTTAAACACATACCCACTTGTAGATCTTTTGTGATCCAGATCTCCAGTCGAGTCCGCATCAACAAATCCATGTATGTCCAACACTCTATCCAATCCCGGTCTTCCTTGGTAGAACAATCCATCACTGGTAGTGCCACGCAAATACTTGAAGACCCTCTTTATTGCTATCCAATGCTCATTTCCTAGTTTTGACATATACTTGCTCAAAACTCCCATTGCATGTGCAATGTCCGGTCTAGTACATACCATNTTTTTCTTTCCGTGTCTTGGGACATTGATCTATAGATAAATTTACACCTATAGGAATAGGAACCTTGAACGGTTTACTTCCATGCATATTAAACCTTTGCAGTATCATCTCAACATATTTTCTCTGATTCAACTAGAGTTTCCTATTTGCACGATCTCTTTTAATCTCCATTCCTAGAATGAAGTTTGCATCACCAAGATCCTTCAAGTCAAATTTGGAGGATAGTTGCGATTTCACCTCCTTGATAACATCCATNTGTTATTTCCTACCAGCAACATGTCATCGACATACAACACTACATAAATGAAGTGATTACCAACCTTTTTGGAATACACACAATGATTAGCCCCGCTTCTCACAAATCCCAATCCAAGGATGTATGTTTCAAACTTTTGGTACCACCTCCTAGGTGATTGCTTCCGATCATATAGTGACTTCCTTAGCTTACAAACCAACTCTTTATTTCCCTTCACTACAAAGCCTTCTAGCTACTTCATGTAGATTTCTTCTTCTAGATCCCCATGTAGGAATGTTGTCTTCACATCCATCTATTCCACTTCAAGATCAAAATAAACAACAATAGATAAAATAAATCTAATAGAAGTTAACTTGGAAACATGAGAAAAAATTTCACAAAGTCAATTCCCTCTACCTGGGAAAAACCTTTTGCTACTAACTGAGCTTTGTATTTTTCCACTTTTCCTTTTGCATTAAACTTCTTCTTAAATAACCATTTTCTACCAACATATTTTCTTCCAGTTGGAAACTCAAATAGATCCCATGCCTCATTCTTATCCAAGGCATCCATTTATTTAACCATGGCCTTCTTCTAGAGTTTACTATCCTCTGAATTCACTGCTTCCTTGACAATTATGGGATCATCATTAGTAATAGATAAAGAAAAATTAGACAAAAATTAGGTGGACTATACCTTTTTGGTTGTCTTCTTTCCCTCACCGATCTCCTCATTAATGGGGTATGCGGTTCTTCTTCTTCTACCTCATCTTCTTCAGTTGATTTAGATTTTGCATCATCCAACTCAAACTCTATTTTCTTAGGTTTTTCTTTCCTTGGTAGGAATTCATGTTTGGGAACATCTTTCACCTCTCTAAAAACAACATCCCCACTGTAAAAAGTCTTCTTAGTTTATGGGTTCCAAATCCTATAACCTTTCACACCATATTTATAATCAACAAAGATACACTTTTCATCTTTATTATCCATCTTGATTCTATTTTTGTTTGGAACATGTACATAAGAATCACAACCAAACACTTTGATATGTTCAAGAGAGGGTTTCTTACCAGTCCATACCTCGTGTGGAGTTTTGCCATCCAACTCTGATGAGGGTGATTGATTGACCAGGTAACATGTTGTACCCACTGCCTCTGCCCAGAATTCTTGTCCTAACTCGACACCACTAAGCATGCTCCTTGCTTGTTCCATTAGTGTCTTGTTCATCCTTTCTGCAACTCCATTCTGCCGAGGTGTGTATGGAGCAGTATTCTGCCTTGCTATACCACACTTCTTACATAATTTTTCGAATTCATTTCTATAGAATTCTCCATCATTCTCTGTCCTCAATACCTTTATTTTATTCTCTGTCTGATTTTCTACCAGAGCCTTAAACTATTTAAATTTATCAGATACCTCATATTTTTTTCTAAGAAAATAAATCCATGTGTTCCTTGAGAAATCATCTATGAATGAAACATAATACACATATTTACCTAGTGATGGAACACACACAGGTCCAAACACATTGCTGTGTATCAAATCTAAGATCCCCTTTGCTCTTGTAGAACTAGATGGGAATATTACTCGATTCCGGTTACCATATATGCAATGTTCAGATAAATCAAAATCCAGAGTGCAATTAGACATACCTTTACTATGTAGTGTTTGAAGGCCCTTTTCTCCAATATGCCCAAGTCTTAGATGCCACAACATGGTATTCTTTCTAGGGACAATATTGGTCTTGTCTTCTTTATTTCTCTGCTCAGGGACAACAAAATTGTTACACCCATTAGTATAAGTGCTTCCCAAAAACTTGTACAGAGTTCCACACTGAACTCCCCTCATCAACACCATTTATCCTCGTACCATCTTGCAAGTGCCCTTTCCCAATATAGTATCCACACCTGCATCATCCAACTTTCTTATAGATATTAGGCTCCTGGCTAGTTTTGGAATGTGAAGAACCCCAGGGAGAGTTCTAATCCTTCCATATTTTAGCAACAACTCAACCCTTCCATGTCCCATGACTTTGGCTGTCGAGTCATTTCCTAGGAATACTTCACCACCATTTTATTTTTCATATTCACAGAACCACTCCCTATGAGGTGTCATATGATATGACACACCTGATTCGATCAACTATACACCACAGTCTGCATGTGTACCTGCAACTTCCAGGTAAACATCACCTCCTTCTTCAGTGGAGGTTTTCACCTCTTTGGAAGAGGAATTATCGGATCCCTTTGGTTTATCAACCTTCTTAGACTTGCAATATTTATTATAATGCCTTGCTTTACCACACTTCCATCATTTCCTCAAATATTTTCCTGGAGACTTAGATCTACCTATAGATTTAGATATCCCCCCTCGAAGACTTACTAAGATTCCTGTCTTGGGTACGACCTCTTACAAATAAAGCATATGTGCTCTTACCATCCATGGTTTTCGACCTCATCTCTTCAGATAATAAGGATGCAACTACATCCTCATAATTCAATGTATATTGAGTGGTACTACCAATTACTACAACTAGATTATCCCAAGAGTCTGGAAAAGAACATAATAAAGTAATACACTTATCGTTTTATGCAATCGTAATATTAATAGAGACAAGTTGACTTACCAGATTATTGATGGAATTTAGATGTTCTATCACCGAATCTCCATCTTCCATCCTAAGATGATACAAATTCTTTCGAAGAAACAACTTGTTTACCAGGGACTTTGATTGATACAAATTCCCTAACTTATCCCATAGTTCCTTGGCTTTAGATTCTCCTGAGACATTCAACAACACCGAATTTGCCAGGGAGAGTCAAATAGTACTCCTTTCTCTTCTATCCAACTTCTCCCAATCTTCCTTTGACATAGTAGTAGGTTGTGTACTAGTAGTTTGTGTACCAGAAGATTGTGTACTAGTAGACTGTGTGCCAGTAGACTGCGTACTAGTAGGCCATGTACTAGGATCCACAACGATGCATTGTTCTTTGTCTACAAGAAGGTCCTCCATATTGATCTTCCATAGCTCAAAGTTTTTACTGTTGAACTTCTCAATCTCGGTTCTTTAAGATCTCGCCATTCCTCTTTCTACACTCAAATAACCATTGCAAAAGATCCCAATGAACCCAAATTTATCATAGACCCAAGATAAACTTGATCTATCAAGATCGAGCCAAACCCTCAGCAACAAATGTGTTCCCCTGAAGCCAAAAACAAGCTCTGATACCACATTTAAGTTTCAAACTTTTGAAGTAAAACAATGCATACAAATTCTTAAGAAAAACATAAATTAATCAATGGCTTATACAGACAATACATAGATATTTACGCTGGAAACCCTTAACCAGGAGAAAACTAGCCTTCCTTGGTGCCACACCTTTCAACTCTTCATTGTATTAATTTCACCATTCACAATACAATATATAAAATATTTTGGGTATTTTGTAGCTACCAAAACCCTAATCCCTTAATCTGAGATTAATTTAGAAAACCACTAAAAATAACAAAATCCGCTAAAATAGCAAAACCCGTCCAAAAAACAATTTCGGGGTGCTGCGTGTAACCAGGGGGGGGAACTTGTTCCCCCTAGGACCCCCCCAGGAAAGAGTCCAACACACACGATACAAAGAGAAAAAGAAGTTTGGACCGTCAGACGCAGTTGTCGAATCTGACGTGCCCACACACACACATGCAAAGAATGTAACACATACCCAACACTATCTTCGTAAGGAAAAATGAAATAAAATTATCAACATTTTATTCATGCTGTTACTTCTCCTGCTAACATTAGGTCATTATCAACCACACTGGAAAATCATCAGATTATATTCAATAACCAACCATAGGTTATTATATGTCTATATGCATTTATTATACACGCTCACTCATTGGCATATGCATTACAACATATTCTAGTGCACCAAGTATTTTACCCATGCCTACAATGCATTGTGTCCTAGTTGTCTACTTTTGCATTCATATATATATATAGCCATGAGCTTATACACTGGATCATGCATTCATGTCATTTCGCCTCTTTTATGAGGGATATCAGTAGTTCAAGGGACTTCATTTTCCTTTCTCAAACAGATTAACCCTGCTACGAGTTTCAATTGTTATAGGTTAATCACGCCGACCTTATAGTTTCCATCAACCCTCTTGATCACGAGGAATTATAAATGTATATATTTTATTCTTTTATTTAAGTAGTAATCAATACCACCAATGATCCTATCAATCCATACCAAATTCCTTTAACCACAAGAAATCTCTCCATAAGGGTCTTAGCCCTTATATGAACAGTAATCAACAATGCTTACAGGAAACATTATCGTCGCTAGTTTATTCATTCTTTTGAACCTAAGCAACCCTTAACAAGTTTATGTCATTTTACATCAGATTCAACCATGAATGATTACCAGTATATTGTCACTCTTGTAGGAGCAACTATCAATTCGTTAAGCGACAACAATTCTTCTATTGCACGAAATCGCAAAACATGATTTTAAATCAACCATCCTTCTCAAAGAACTTGTGCAGATAATAAACGAGATTTTAATGCAGATAAAATTTGTCCAATAGGCCTATCCTATCCTTAATATACTAGTCCCATGATTGATCTATGGCCCATCCAGGACAAGTGTTTGAACTTTTCTCTGATACCACTTGTAACATACTCAACCCCCTAAGTACCATTTTAAGGGACGAGGTATTAAATTTTTTATTTTCCTGGACCTCTTTGAATCCCTTTAAAAATGACACCATTGTCTTCTGCTCGTCGAGAGATTTCCAACGATTGTAATTTTTCTCAAAACAAAACTTTGGATCAAAATTTATGGCCCTTGCAAGTTTCTGTGTTTTTCTAATGGCCAAAAGACGCTGTAATTCCATGTGACATCCACATGGCTCCACACCATCATGCCCATATGAAGTGGCACTGACATGTCAGAACACGTCACCCCATAGTGCAGTCATGGCGCTTTCCACCTCGTTCACCAAACACTTGTTTTATCGGGGCCTATAACCTTAGGTAAATTCATTTTACATATCCCTCAAAGGTCGATCCGACATGAGATTGGCACCAAAGTATGAGGCCCTATCATACAACACCACATGTCCAACAGGAAATGGCCAGATGATGTCTTTAGACATCATGTCGAGTTATCAGAGTATCAGGTGTCGACTCCATAGTCTTCACATACATGGGCTTGCTCCCCATCCGATATGAGCTAGAACCTTTGGCACACAACCATATCATGCCATGCCATTTTTCTCTATCCATGGCACGACATATGGCCACTAGGAAATCAAGCACCAGACTTCCCAACACATCCAGGTAACAAAACTCTCTGGTTGTTCGGGGGTCGATTGACTCCCATTGATTAAGATCAACAGTGGAGGTTTATCCTCCTTATATCCGACGGTCAGGATCCAATGACGTTACCCCAAGGGTATTTGTCCTCCATCATACCCACATATGACTCATCAACAAATCCCCTACTACCACGTGGTACAATACGTGGCACTTGTACTAATCAACACATGGCACTTCTTCTCCCCATGGATCCTTGTCCAATTTGGAGAAATCTATGTGACACATGGCACCACCATGGGGTGACGCATGGCCTTCCTTCATTATGACACACATACCACTTGTCGTGTGCCACGTCACCACTGGGCACTGGATGTCGGACCATACCTATGGTGTTAAGTTGGAAATATCATGGTGCCGGGGACAACGAGGGGATTGGTTAATATTGATCTTGAAATTACGAGAGCGCTAATTAGGTTTAACATGGGTTGTTGATTCCTAAAAAAACCAACATGAGATCCCTACCTGCAAATAAGTTGTAATTCATTTATACATACATATTATTAATACTAAATAGGTGGGACCCCCTTAGAACAGTAATAAAAAGAAACGACTCCTCTTGTTAATATCTCCAAGATTCGCCTATGATTGCATTACAAGAATAATTTCATAACTGAGAGCAAAAGAAAAACTCTAGTTCTATTTGCAATTTATGGATGATTGGTTAGTAATTTGATTTGAAAATAAATGTTTATGTCATTAAACATTCTTTCCCTTGCTACATCTAGAATTTAACACTAAGTGCAAATTACATGCAAACTTATGTTATATTTGGACAATGGGTCATCATGTGGTATGAAATTTATTTGGAAAATTATATATGTTGTGGATCCATGTGTTGGTTTTGGACTCAACTTTTGATATTGGATATTCGTATAGTAAGTTCGCCAAAGTAGTTGACATGTATGTGGAGGGTTTATGGAAGCTATGCACGCTTCACTATGTTGTGGTTGATGACATTTAATATATGGAATATGGGAAGCGACATGCGTTTATTGCATGTTGTTCTTACCCTATCTCGAGGACACCACCTTTACTATGTTTTTGGTATTTTATGTGGGCGCTTTGGTAAATGGAAACCCCACCATTTTCATCCCTTGGGGAAAATGAGTTTTTCTTTGTGGTTTCCTTAGCATTACTCTTACATGTATGAAGATTTTATCCCTTCATTCATCAAATTTAAGCTATGATAGAGTTAAAATCGTTTTGTTGGCTCTAGGATTTTGCATGCAAAATGTATTTGTTCTCTAAAGTTTACAACATTTATTTTAAAACACTCTGGCTATGCGAAATCACATTTTGATTTGGGTTTTCCTTCTTTTTCCTTTATGCATTTGAGCAACTCGAACCAGAAATATAGATCTACTCTGTGTTTGGGTTAGGGTGTAAAAGTGTGTTGTGCCTGAAGAAAATGTGGTATTTATTCTGTTGATACAAAGTCTACGGTGGATTGTTTGCATTCTGGTTGTGCAAAATTCATTTTGATTGTATTTTATTTCCTGTTGGCGTAAAATCGATTTGAACTTGAAATATCATTTGTTGTTCTACTCTTGTTGGATTACATGGTTTGGTTACGCTTGGAACAAAAGTTGGCAATTATACTGCTGGCAAAGGTTTTTACAGTAAATAAGTTTATTTTCGCTAAGATTCTATGATTAATTTTAAAGTACTCTCTTTCTTTGTAAAATAAAGGGGCAATGAGGGTTTCGTATATTACCCCAGCTAGACCCATACCTTGAAAGAATTGTAGTTATCTCCATTTGATGAGTTATGAGGACTTGCGTGTTGTAAATGTTGTCACCTCGGAAGATTTCCAGGAAACTATTTTTGGGAAGCAATTGTTACCGCCTTGCTTATGGAATGCACTGCAAACCTCACACCTACTTTGTTTCATTCTAGGTATTGTTTCCTATCGAATTTGAACATGTAAATAATTATAATTCTTGTTTCTTTCCCCAATAGCCATAACATTGTTTTGAAACCACAAAATCATGGGCTCACTGTGTTATTTATCCATGAGAAATTCGATTTACTTCTAAAGTTAATATGAGTTGATGATTATTATTGAGCGCCCTCCTCTGCATTGGCGAAATTCCATTTTTTAAATAAAAACATGGGCATAGTTTAAAAATGAAGGCCGTTGGCCTAACAATTGGCGGATGGATTATTAAGGTTTATGGTTGGGGAGGTCCCGGGCTCAAGCCCATGAGCCTCCCCTTTTGATGCATTGTTACAACCATATGTTATATTAAAACCCCCACGGATTTGGTGGAGTACTCTTAGTATGGCGAAAGGGTCACTATATTTGGTGGAGAGTGGATCCATTGCTATATTTAGTGGAAAAGGGGTTGGCCATTGTCCAACCCCATTTTTTTTGAACTTTCGATTTCTAGACCTCATTGATCATTTTCCTATTGCCACGTGGAAACCCATGACTGGGCCACGTGGTGGCCATTTATTAGCCCATGTCATCCGCTTGCATAGTCACCTTGCCACATCAGCGTGCCATGTTAGCCTGCCACGTGCCATACGGTCTACCATGTGGTTGTACAAACTATGATGTGGTGCTTTACCATTGGTCCATAGATTGACCCGAAAATTCTGAAAATGAGTGACACGTCGCAGCCTGTGGTGCTGCCATGTCACCATGCTGATGTCATGATGACATCAACATGACATGTGTTTCCCTATGCATCTGCCACATACATTTTACGGACACTGACGTCATTCATACTGATGTTGATGTCAGCAGTACAGATGCTAACTCATCCCTCCTGACTAGGCTAGGTTGACCAAAACTTTGACTGTGAATATATTTTGATATGTAACTCTGTTTGATGAGACGTTTATGCCGTTGGAAATCTTGCGAAATTATATTCACGATGATGCCAATTTCACTGAGTTTTGAGGACTTTGAATTTTTTTCCTTATGCTGTCTGCTGAGGCCATTCTGAGCTTCCTTAGTTGCTTCTGCGAATTCTAAGTTGTCCTTAGTATTCTATGGATCCTTTTTGGATCGGTGACACCTCTATGTGAGGTAATTCCTTTGAATATTTAGGAATAGTTACCCTTCCATTACGTGTGGTCGGGCCTGTGGCTATTCGCCCGATCATTGATTGTGAGGTGGTAGCCTCAATGACCATTCTTAGGTAGCTACAAAGGTGACTGGAGGTTCGATGTCCCTGTAGTACTTGAGGAAGATGTTCATTCATGGTATCAGTTCCTTCATAAGGTGCCCTCCTCAATAAAGGGTGCTCGCACTAGTCAAGGTTGTTTTGCATCATTCATCGTAATTTCTCCTCGTACCTTCTCTAGCCAATCGTGTCGGGACTTCATCTCCCCCAGAGGGTTAGTTTTCAGAAGGCCTCCTTAGCCATTTGTTTACTTGATGTTGTCCTAGATTTTTTATGGCTTTGGTTTCCTGTCTATGTCGGTCTTAGGTTGAATTGTGTTTTGACCTACACATATTATTTTCACTGTGGCCGAATCACCATGTTGTTTCTTTCGATTACAAGAACTATAGAAAATTACAGAGGTACAACCCACTCTCAAGTAGCGTGATATAGGTGCCCATGAATTCAAAGAGTCTCATATTTGGTTTGAGGAGACTAGTTTGGTTGAAGTGGAAGGGGTCAATGAAAGTCCTCCACCAAAATTTAACCCTCCTTTGACTAATCCTAAAGAACCCATACTTATCCAGGTAAGGGATATTTTTAGTGAACATTTTTCTTTAGTTACTGATCCTTATAGCATGTCAATACCAAGTGTTTCATCTAGTGTAGTTGAGCCAACAAGCTCATCTGCGAGTGAGAATTGTTGGATTACTGAGAGGGGTGGTGAATTAGTAATAGAGCAATTTAATCCCTTTTAACCATATAATCCAAGTGTTATATCAATGAAGAATTATCATCCAATAACTTCAGAGTAAATAAGCAATGAACAAATGAACAAACATACACATACAAAATACACTAGTGTTTTACGTGGAAACCCAAATCAGGAGAAAACCACTGAATGATTTTTCTTATATGTCTTGAAGAATTGCATTCATTGGAAGCACCAACTTCCTTTGTTTTCCAGCTGCAACTGAAAGGAGGCTCCAACCCCCTAGTTTCTCAGGATACAACCTAAGGGAAGCTCCAACTCCCCAATTCTCTGGCTACAACCAAAAGGAGGCTACAACCCCCTATGTTCTCTGGCTACAATTGGAAGGTGGCTACAACCACCTATCCTTGCCCCTTTCTGCCACCCTGAAGTAGAAGTAGAATGATCAAACCACTGCCAACCTGTCACTGTGACATATACCACTGTAAACTTGTACCAATAAATATGAACCATGTATCAACCATGCATAAGCCTGTACCTCAACCTGTAATCAATCTGTACCATAAACAAGTGCATCAAGCATGCACCAACTTGTACCAAATAACCTGTAATCAACCTGTACCATAACCAAGTGCATCCAACCATGTACCAAGTATGTACCAATCATGTGTCAACTACTCATAAACTATGACTCATTAATATGTATCAACATCATCAACTTTACACCTCATGTATGTGCCAACTCATCAACTACTTGTCTCAACCATGTACTCAACATGTACCTCAACCAAAATACCTCATCAATTTCATCATCCAAATCTGATTTGTAGCTCTGTAATAGACCTAGTGTATATGATCACATTTCTGCAACCTTCCTTAACTTCAACAACAATAGACTAACATTTTCATCAAACTTTTCTTTAGTCTCACATGCCTAGTTTTGGATTAGTCAACAACCCTAACTTGAAGTAATCATAACTTTGTACCTGTAATGTATAAATATCTGAAACTAATACATAATGTTCTTTAGTGTGTTTTCTACAATTCATTTAGGTGTCACTACTTGGAACCTCTCAAAAAATGAGTTATAGCAAAAATGACATACCTTGCTGAATTCTGGCTTATTCTAGAGAGTGACCTTGTAGAGAGTTCCCCGTATGGAATATTTGTTGAATTGATATGAAACTATTACAAAAAATACTAAATACTGTAACCTAACCATCACATTTGGTTTCACTAAATTTGGATCTGTTATGAAGAAGTTATTATGCTTTTACCCGAAACACCTATTTTTGACTAGTTTCAGGACTAGCCACAAACCCTATTTTCCACAGAGTGTAACTCTAAAAATAC